>PITA01031690.1:0-14895 GCA_004023965.1 Spilogale gracilis
AACTTCAGGGAAACAGTAAACATTTTTTAGTATCAGTATATCCTAGCTATTACATGGGACGCACTTACAGTAAAAAAGGGGGGAGGGAGAAACCCTATTGTTTATTTGAAATTCAGATTTAAATATGGAAAGAGCCCAGATATCCATCAACTGATGAATAGATAAGGGTATGGTGTGTATATATTATACACACAATGGATATTACTCAGCCAAAAAGAATAAAATCTTGCCATTAGCAACAACATGGATGGAACTAGAGGGTATTATGCAAGCAAAATAAGTCCAAGAAAGACATTAAGAAATAAAACAGATGAACAAGATGAACATAGGGGAAGGGAAGGAAAAATAAAATAAGATGAAAACAGAGAGGGAGGCATACCATAATGGACTCTTAACAATAGGAAAGAAACTGAAGGTTGCGGGAGAGGAAGTGGGGGGATGAGGTAACTGGATGATGGACATTAAGGAGCTCACTTAAATTAATGAGCACTGCGTGTTATATGTAACTGATGAATCACTAAACTCTTCCTATGAAACTAATAATACAGTATATGTTAATTAAATTGAATTTAAATAAAAAAGTATAAAAGAGGTGCTCAGATTCTGGATATATTTTGAAGGTGGCACAAAGAGCATTTGATGATTGAGTGGATGTAAGATTCAAGAGGATAGCAGTATGATTTTAAGGTTTTATTTTAACTGAAAAACTGGAAACATTCAAGTTTTTACTAACTGGAATAGATAATTCAGAGAAAGAATGGGCAGGAGGGAAGGGCAGAGGGAGAGAATCTCAAGCAGACTCTTTACTGAGCATGGAGTCCATTGTGGGGCTCAGCCTCAGGACCCGGAGTTCATGACCTGAGCTGAAATTAAGAATTGGATGCTTAACTGACTGAACCACCAAGGTACCCTGCTTGGCCATGTTGAGCCCTTAAGTTCAGTGGCAGATTAATGGTCATTCTTTTTGTAACAAATATTACATAAGAAAATAATAAAAATAATTTAAAATGCTATCATCAAAAAAAAAGTGATGGAGGCCATTTGAAGCTGTGGACATGACTGAGTGGAAAGCTACTTTTAAAAACTAAGCAACCTTAAGTATTTTTGAAAAGCTAAAAGACACAGTCCACCTATGTACTGCTGTCACTGCCTGGTATTGTATATTTCTGTAGGAAGTTTCTATGTAAATTCTGAAGATAAGCATGAACATACCTATTTAAACTGTATGTGTTAGAACTACTTTTTCTCTTTTTTTAGTGTTAAGACACGACCAGTGCGGATGCCTCCAGGGTATCAAGCAGAGCTTGTTATTCAGTTGGTGTGGGTGGATGGTGAGCCTCCCCAACAGATTACTAGTCTTGCTGTAAGCTCAGCATATGGAATGTAAGTACTTAGACATTCTAATTTATATTATGTAATATATTTGATATATTTAGATGGTTCTTTTAAAATACCTAAGTGCTAAAAATGGGAAGAAGCCCTTACCTAGATTTTTACTTGATTGAAAATGGTATAAGAAAAATAATAATGTAAATAAAAACTATGATTATTTGTTCTTGCTTGAAGCCAAATTTGTGATAATATTCCCACTTTTTACATTAGGAGGTTGTTAGGATGTTAATACACATATTTTTTATTGGTTTTCTATCCTTTTCCTCCTTGTATCTCAACTTGGATACTTTCTTCTAACTTGTGTTTTAGAGTTCACTAATTTTCTTTTCCACTGTTTCTAATCTTATGGTAGATCTACCCATGGAGTTCAGTTTCAGTTATTTTTCAGTTATATGCCTTTCTTTTGGTTCTTTTTAAAGCTTCTTGTTATCTTACTAAATTATCACTCTTGTCCTTCATTTCTTTGAACATGTTGAATATAGTTCCTTTAAATATATGCTTGATAACTCCTTATGTGGTATCTAATTTATTATTTGTCTTGGGTTTTGATCATATTATCTTCATGTATCCCAGATTTGCTTTCTGGTTTTGTTTCTAATTCTTTTATGGAACACTATGTTAATTTATATAACATCATTTGTTTATATATGTATAAATAAATAAATAAATATTATAAAGATGATTTCAGGTTCTAAGTGATGTTATCATCTTCTGAAAAGTATTCACATTTCCTCTAACAGACTAAACTAAGAGGAAATAGAAAGCTTAGAACATCATAATCCAATGAGACATTCTTTAGAAATTGGGTTGTATTCCCTTTAAAAACTAATTTAATAGTAACTAATCCTTATTTCTAGATTGCAGCCCTCCATAGAAGTTGTGCCAAATTATACTCCCAATAATGTTTTAAGAATGACTGATCTTCCATTACCTTTTTAACAATGGCATATAACCAAACTTTTAATCCCTGTCATTTTCTTAAGAAGTATATAAGTAGACTTTTCTCATATCTTAAGTGAAATTGAACTATTTTTCTATACTATGACATTTCTGTTTATATGCTTTATCCATTTTTCTGCTGAGTTGTTAGTATTTCTCTTACAGATTTGTGAATCTATTTACAAAGTAGGAAAGTTAGCTTTCTATGTGATGTAACTTGCCAGTATTTTCCCTGCTTTTGTTTATGAGGTTGTTGAGGATTTTTTCCATGCATAAATTAAAAAAAATTAAAGTTATTGAATTTTCTATGGCTCTGGATTTTTTTGGCATACTTAGAAAAGCTTTCCTCACTTATTATATTCTCTCTTAATATATTTAGTTTTAAAGTATTTAAGTATTTCTTCTATCTAGCATTTTTTTACATATAAGGCATGAAATAGGGATTAAACTTTATTTCAAGATGATTAAGAGTTGTAGCCAACACCATTTCCTGAATACTTCACCTTTTCCCCCAAAATTTAGAATTATCTTTTATCAAATAATACATTTTTAAAAATGTATTTGGCCCTACTTCTATACTTCCCCATCTTCCCCTAAGCTAAGTCTAATGGTAAATATACATGAGGGGTACTTGTTCTTGATTGAAAAATTGGTAGGAAAACTGACAGAAACAGCCCTTTATTTATTTTTTTTAAAGATTTTTTTGGTTTATTTGACAGAGAGAAACACAGCCAGAGAGGGAACACAAGCAGGGGGAGTGAGAGAGGGAGAAGCAGGCTTCCCACCGAGCAGGGAGGCCGCTATGGGACTCGATCCCGGGTCTCCGGGATCATACCTGAGCCGAAGGCAGTCGCCCAACCAACTGAGACACTCAGGTGCCCCGAAACAGCCCTTTAATGAATGGAGGAGAGGATGGAAGTGTGGGATAGTCAATAATCCCATTGATTGAGATGGCAAGAATATATGTTTGCAAGAATGTAGTCCAAGTAGCTATGGCCGATGACTGACCTTAAGCTATTTTCAGGGTTCTATACTCAAGAGATTGACCTATAAAGGCAAGGAATGACAAAATTAAGAGGCTAGGAAAATGTATCACCAGGTTCAGAAGCTGAAGTTTGTTTAGAATGTCAGAGAACATATTTTCCACATAAAATTACTGTGGGGGTGATAGTCACTATAGAATTTCTGAAGAACCTACTCTTGTATGAGAAAGACACCATGGACACCTTTCTCATAGACAGTTTGGACAGCCAAAAAACTCTAGCTTAAGTGGCTACTTATAGAAATCCCAGCAAAATTTAAAAAAATAAGTAATACCAATATTACACAAAAATTTTCTGAGAACTGAGAAAGAAAATCATATTCATCTCTTTATGGGCTAGCATAATCTGATGTCAAAGTTTGAAAAGAGCATTACTAAAAGTGCAACATGAAATATAGGTGTAAAAATCCCAGCCAAAATATAAATAAATCTAGTACTAAGAAATAATTACATACTATAATCATGATTGGTTTATGCTAGGAATGCAAGTTTTTTTTTAACATCCGAAATGAATTGATGCAACTCATTACATTAAAGGACAAGATAAAAACGGTATAAGTAAGCTATGAAATGCAAAAAGCAAAAAAAATGGTAAAATTTATCATCTGTTCATGATTTAAAAAGAAAAATTAACTAAAACAAGAATAAAATGTCATTAATCTGCTACATGGCAGCAAATATCATTCATACTTCACAGTAAAATGTTGAAAGGTTTACCTCTGAGATAAAAACAGGGCAAGGGTGACTGCTGTCACCACCTCTATTCACAATGTACTTCAAGCCTTAGCCAGAACAATACAGAAAGGAAAGTAAAACAAAGTTATTTAGATTAGAAAAAGGAAATGGAAAGAAATGATTATGTATATTCATCATTTAAATACTTTACAGATAAATTATTAGAATTACTAATAGATTTAACAAGATCGCTGGATACAAAGTCAATGTAAAAATAAATTACATTGCCATATACTGAAAAAAAAGAAACTAAAATTGTATAAAGATCCACTCATAATAAAATAAAAATAATAAAAATTCTAGGGCTATTCCTAATAAACAGTGATCAAGTCCTCTACACAGGGCACTTGGGTGGCTCAGTCATTAAGTATCTGTCTTTGACTCAGGTCATGATCCTAAGGTCCTGGGATTGAGCCCAGGATGCCAGCCTCTCACTCTCACACTGTCCCTGCTTGTGTTCCCTCTCTCACTGTTTCTCTCTCTGTCAAATAAATAAATGAAATCTTAAAAAAAAAAAGACCTCTAAATAGAAAACTACAAAACTTAAGAGAAATTAAAGAACCTAAATAATGGAATATATAATTCAGTAATAACACAAAGATGTCAGATTTTCACAAAATGATCTATAAATTTACCACAATGCCAGTATAAACTTTATCAGGTTTTTTTCCCCCAGAAAGTTTAAAACTGGTTCTAAAATTTATAGAGAAATGCAAAGGACCACAGCTAGACTAAGACAGTACTAAAGAAAAACAGAATTAGAAGACTTGCTCTATTGGAAAACAAGGCATATTAAATGAAGATAAATTAGTTATGACAGTGTTTTTAATGGCACAGGAGAGCTAGACAAAAAGACTAATGTACAGAAGAAAGAGAGCAGAAAGAGATCCAGGCATTTATAGTGAAATTGGTTCTGCAGAACAATAGAAGAAATGACAGGTTTTCCTCCAATAAATACTACAAAGTCAATTGAAAATTTATATAGAAAAACTGAAATTTGACTCTTCTTTCCTACTATACACAAAGACTCTAGGAAGTATTATAAAAGATCTTCATTACACTTGTGTTAAGAAAATGTTTCTTCAACAATACTCAAAAAGCATTAACCATAAAGAAAAACATTAAAAACATCTTGGGAAAAAGGGCATTATTGAGAGTTTGAAATGGCAGGACAAGGAAGAGATATTTGGATTAATTGTATCTGATAGTGGACTAATTCATATGCAGAGTGTAAAAAGAGTCTCATGAATCATCAATAAGGAAAACACAAATAATAGCAAAAATGCAGAAGAAATTTGAGTGTGTCACAAAGAAAGACCTTTAAATGACAAATATATTTTCATATATATGTATATGAGAAGGTACACAACCCCATTAATAATGTTGGTAGGGTTTGCAAAGTTACTGAGTAGCAGGAATTCTCACACATTGCTGTTAAAGAGGATAAATTGTTGAATCTCCTTTATAAAACTGTTAGCATTATTTACTCCATTTTAGCATACAATATGTTGGCACACCCTGCAACCCAAAAGTTTCATTTCTGGGTATATACCCAATGAAAGGCAAGCACATGTGTTTCAGAAGACAGTAGCATTATTTGCAATGGAAATATTATATTTATAATATCCCTAAACTATAATAAAATATGTCTATCAGAGTAGATAAAATTGTAACATATCCATTTGAATTGTACATGAATTAAAGTGAAAAACACATCTACATGTAACAATATATGCAAAAAAAGCAAACATCTATTATAAACAAGGAAAACTGGTATAGAAAGTCAGATTTGGGGAAAGTAGAAATAATTGACAAAAGCATGAGGCAGTGGTTTATAACATACTATTTTTGACATAATGATAGTTATGTGGGACTGTTCACTTTGTGATAATCTATCAAAGTGTACAATTATGTATACTTTTATTTATAAATGTTTCACTTGAATAAAAAAGTAAAATATAAGATTTTTGCAAGTTGTAATTTTATTTCTAGAAATTTATCTCATAAGTATACTCCATATCTTAGTGCAAACAACTTATAAAGAATATTCATTGTTATATTATTAGTAGCAAAAAAATGGAAGCAACCTATTGCCCATTAACAAGATTCAAGGTAAATAAATCAGATTACACATAAATATTGTGGAATTATTTTTAAAAATTCACATCCTATGATTTTATATAGAATACCAAAAATCTAACAAAGTTTTAAAAAATCAATGTACAGGATATTATACTATGCAATACTGTTTATCTGTAATATGCTATAAACATCCAGAGTACATTTTTTAAACTTCTACAAATTGATAAGGAAAAAAAATAAGCAAACTAATATAGACAATTCAGAGAAGAAGTACAAATGGCCAATAAATATGAAAGGATTTATAATTTCACTAGTAACAAATAAAAAAATTGACACAACAGAATAGCAATTTTTATCCTCTATGAGAGATTTTTTTAGAGATTGTTAATATTTTCTGTAAACAATATGAGAAAGTGGATTCTCTTTTATATGTTTTATATTTTAAAATAAAACTAAGCATATCTTTTGATCCCAAAATTCTAATCTTAGTGAAATTTTTACAATTTCTAAAAACTCTCACTTATGCACAGTTTGTAGAAGGATGTTTTATATTACACATAATAACAAAATATTTAGAACCATATAAATGTCCATAAATAGGATGATGCTCTTTTAAAAAAAACATGTTACTTCTGTACCTTAGAATACAGTGCAATAGTTAAAGAACACAGACAAGATAATATGTCTTTGACATATTTTTGTGAAAATAAGAAAAGTTATAGAACAAGTATATGCTTATTAAAACATGGGAAAAGGGCAAGAAGGGTATAATAACTGTTAATGGCAATCATTTTTGAAAGGGGGATTGGCATACAGTGGGCCAATTAAGGAGACTTTCATCTTATATTTATGTTGAAATTGTTAAAGTAAAAAGACATTAATTTTTAAAATTAAAAACAAGAAAAGTTTGCTTTGTGCCTCTAAACATACTTTCCTTAGGGACTTGGAAATGTGAGTTGGTGAGAATCATCAGACACCAGAAATAGTTAGAAAATCTTGGACCTATGGTATATGACCAATGACTTGAAAGTCATTTGAAAGTTCAAATACCTAAACTGATAGAATGCAGCAAGATAACAGAACAAAATGTGCAGAGAAAAAAACAGGGTGAGAAATCAAAGTAACTGAATGAATCTAATGAGAAGATTAAATGTGAATATTTTAACTTTTATTCCAAAGATAAAAGCAATTATGTTCTTCCATTATTATAAGGTATTCTTCCTCCCATAATTTCTAGAGGATACAGAGTCAGAAAGTTTTGATGGTTAGGCTTAGTGGAATCTCTGTTTTTTTAGTTACCAAGATAATCAAGTACAGAGTTAAAGAGCCTGAACGCTAGAGTCAGATTCTTTGGGATTCAAATCTTAATTCTGTTTTCTAGCTGTTGAATCTTACAAAGGTTGAAGTTTCTGTGCTCAACTTCCATATCAGTAAAATGAGATAAAATGTTGAGAGGATTAAATGTATTAACACATATAAGATATAACTTCTGGGGGGTGCCTGGCTGACTCAGTAGACTTGGTAGATCTCAGGGTTGTGAGGACAAGCTCCACATTAAGAGTAGAGCTTACTTAAAAAATAAAAATAAAATAAAATAAAATAAAACTTTTAGGCTCAGGTCAGGATATACATGACATATCCAAATGGAATAATTGAGGAATTTTTAATTAATGGGATCTTATCTAGGATGTAGGAAAACATAAAATAGTGTACTATCCCAGGGCTAGAAAGCATAGTGCTTCATTACCACCCATAAAATAATAACTTGAAGACATAATTATTAAATATTATTTACTGAATACAAAGTAAACTGACAATAGAGTGGTTTTATCTAATGAACACAAGAAGAATTTATAGATGAGAAAATCAAGATGGCAGAGTAGAAAGATTCTGAGTTTAAGTTCTCCATGGAAACACTAAATTTATGACTACGTATAGGACAACACTCTCTGAGAATGACCAGAAGACTAGAAGAATAACTCTTACACAGCTTAGGATATAAAGAAAAAGCCACATGGAGAAAGGAATGAGGGGAAGAGATGCAGACTGGTCAGAAGCTATATCCCCAGTATGGCAACTCACAAGTGGCAAGGATATCACAAAGGCAGGGATACTCCCTTAGAAGGTAGGGGTTAAGGCACCACATTAGGCACCTCTGCTCTGAGGACCTGCACTGGGAAGACGTGTCCCTATAACATGTGGCTTTGAATATTAGCAGGGTTTAACTCCGGGAGAGCCATGGGGCTATTGAAAAATGAGACTCTACTCATAAAGAGCCTATGCACCAACTCATTTGCACCAAGACCCAACAGAAAGGCAGAAGTCTAAAAGGAACCTGGGTCCTACTTGAAGGAGACTGAGTGACTAATTTTAGGATGTGTGCTGGAGGGACAGTATCTGTAGCAACTTTCTTCAAGAATAGATGTATTTTTTTATATTCCTCTACCTAACTATCCTGGTACTGGCAGACACCATTTCTGATACTCTCCATCTACCTTGTTAACATTACTTATCCCACCCTCGTGTTCCCCTGTGGGCCCATCCACCAGGGCAGCTGCAACAGTCATGGCCAGAACTTGAAGCCAACCATAAAGGAGGCTAGTGCCACCCCCTACCCCAGCCCCTTCAACAACAAACTCACAGAAGCTGTAGCCAGGCCTCTCAGCCAGGTGTGCTAAGGGTATATACCTGTAGTAGCTGCAGCCCAGCCACAACAGAATGAAAGACAGAACCCATAGAGGGGACACTCCGTAGCAGATGGGATTATACTTCTGGGCCACACAGGAAATCTACCTAAGGCTACTTCTTCATAACTAGAAGATATAGCTGATCTACCTAATATGTAGAAATGAACACACAAAGCCAAGCAGAATGAGGAGAGAGAGGAATATGTTCCAAATGAAAGAATAAACAAACCGCAGAGAAAACTAAATGAAACTGAGATAAGGAATCTATCTTTAAAAAGCTCAAAATTATGGTCATAAAGATGCCAACCAAACTTGAGTAAAGAACAGATGAAAACAGTGAGGACTTCCTCAGAAAGATAGGAAATACAAAAAGAGCCAATCAGAACTGAAGAATATAATAACTGAAATGAAAAATACATTTCAGGGAATCAACAGCAGATAAGATGATGCAGAAGTACAAATTGGTGATCTAGAAAACAGGTACTGGAAATCACTGAAGCTGAACATCAAAAAGAAAAAAAGAAATTTAAATTGAGACTAGTTTAAGGGACATCTGTGACTTCAAGTGTACTAACATTCATATTATAAGAGCTACAGAAGAAGAATGAGAGAAAGGGGCAGAAAATTTAATTGAAGAAATAGCTGAAAACTTCCCTAACTTGAGGAAGGAAACAGATATTCATGTCTAAATATCACAGAAAACTCCAAACAAGAAGCACGCAAAGAGGTATACACTAAGACACATAATAATAAAAATGTCAAAATTAAAGATAAAAAGAGGGGTTTTTTTGTTTGTTTGTTTTTAGGCACAGCTAATTGGGTAAATTTATTAACATTATCTTAGACAGGATTTCCAGGGTAGAAAAGAGTTCTTATCTCCAAGACCAACTGTAATAATTGGTAGCAACTTCCTATGGAACTTTTTTTTTTAAATGTTCAATGAGCCAGGATATAGTACATCATTAGTTTTTGATGTAGTGTTCAAAAACAGCAAGGGAAAAACAACTAGTTATGTACAAAGGAACCCTCATAAGGTTATGAGGTGATATTTCAGCAGAAATCTTGCAGGCCAGAAGATAGTGACATGACATATTCAATGAGCAGAAAGGAAAAATACATACAACCAAAAATACTCTATCCAGCAGTTTTCATTCAGAATTGAAGAGGAAATAAATAATTTACCAGACAAAAATTAAAGGAGTTCATCACCACTGACCTGGCCATACAAGAAATGTTAAAGGAACTTCTTTAAGAAAAGACCATAACTAGAAGAAAAAATTATGAAAGAAAAAAACTCACAGGTAAAAGCAAGTATACAGTAAGGGTAATGGATCAACCACTTACAAAGCTAGCATAAAGGTTAAAAGACAAAGTAGTAAAACCAACTATATCTGTAATAATTAGTTAAGTGATACATAAAATAAGAAAATATAAAATATGACATATATATAAAATATAGAGAGGCTGAATACAAATATAACTCAGCAATTTAATAGCAACTTCTACTTAGGATGTTAAATACAAGCATCATGGTAACCACAAAGAAAAAACCTACAAAAGAAACACAAAAAATAGAGTACTATAAACATAATATAAGGTCATCATTTATAGGGAAAGACAGCAAGAGAAGAAGGGAAAAGATGAACTATGAAAACAATTAACATAATGGCAGTAAGTATATACCTATCAATAATTATCTTAAATGTTAATCAACTAAATGGTTCAATTAAAGAACATAGCATGATTGAATGGATGGATATAAAACAAAACCCATCTATATGCTGCCTATAAAAGACTCACTTCAGATCTAAAAGCACACATAGGCTGAAGGCAACAGATACAAACTGACGTAAAACAAAAAATGCTAGTGTTACAATACTGATAACAAATGAACTTTAAAGCAAAGATTGTAATAAAAAACAAAGAAGGACATTATATACTTTTAAAGAGATCAATCCAACAAGGGGTAAATATCTATGCTATTTGGGAAAATGTGGATGAAACTAGAGGATATCATGCTGCGTGAAATAAGTTTGAGAAAGAAAAACACCAGATGATTTTGCTTATATGTTGAATCTGCAAAACAAAAAATGAACACACACGCACACACAAAACAGAAACAGACATAAATACAAACAAAAAACAAAAAACAAAAAAACAACTGGTAGATGCCAGAGGGGAGGAGGTCGATAGGTGGAGCAAAATAGGTGAAAGGGATTAGTGTGTACAAACTTCCAGTTGAAAATAAATAAATCACAGGGAGGAAAAGTACAGCATTAACGACTTTGTATTTTAATCAATGGTAACTACACTTATTGTGGTGTGGGTTGTGTAACGTATAGAATCATTAAATCACTATGTTGTGGGAGTCAAGATGGCGGAAGGCCAGGTGACCACATTTCGGGGAGTTCCCTGAAGAGAGCTGAATTCCAGCAAAAAAAAACCACTGCAAGACCACTGTGAACACCCATGAAATCAGCCTGAAATGTGATTATATCCCACTTCTGGACCGCCACGAGAGACAAGGAACATCGGCAAAGAGGTAGAAACAAATAAGAGGGTCTGGAGCCTTGCCCCCAGAGACAGGGGAGTGGGGGAGGAAGCCCGCAGAGCTGAACCATTGAAAACAAATACCCCAAAGCGAAAGTGCTCTGTGAGTGAGGAATAACAGCAGATTACAGCCTGAATCGGGGCTAGAAAGAAGCTAAACACAGCTAAGCCCGGGGCAAGGCAAGGACACTTTTTAAAATTTTTTCCCGCCGCCAGGCCCCCGCACGCCACGCCGCCGGGCCTGCGCCACCACCACCACAGCCGCCGCACCTGCCCCGAAAGCAGCGGGAGTGGATTCTATTCTGCCCTTCTCTCCCGTTTCTCTCCACACCATGGGCCGCGCGCAGACCCCCCCCAGGGAAGGCGTTTTTACAGACTTGCATGGGACCGGAGAGGCCGCGGGTCCAAGGGCACAGACAAAAGTCACGCGATCCAAAAGGAGTTGTGGCTTTGAGGTGCAGGAGTGAAACTATAAACAGGGGCAGGGGCAGAAATCAATACAACGTCTGCACCAGCCCGGCTGTGACAGACTGCCAACCAGGAGGCTGGAAAGAGCCCCTCCCTGTGTAGAGGCTCTCTTTGGGATGGAGGTCTGGATGCAGACATCTTGCTCCGACCTGACTTCCTCAACAGCTGGAAAAAGACGTAAAAGAACAACGCTCCGCTAACCAGAGAATTGTAACCTGATAACCTGGTTACCATTGAGACCAGCCTCTAGCAAGGGGGCCAAGAGCTCAGCCTCAGTAGGACTGAAAGGGAATGGCATGCCCCACCCACAGAAAGCAAGCCAAGAGCTCAGGACAACATTCCAATGCAAAACCCCAAATCAGGGGAAAGGCAATTTATTAAACTCCTGGCACTGACTACAAGTACCAAAAGCTCTACAACTCATTGATACAGTTTTCCACCTCATTTACTTTTTTAAACTTTTTTCTATTTTTATTTTAAAGCTTCCACTTTAAGCTTAAAAATACATTCTCACGGTTTTTCTTCTTTCAATTTTTAGCCCCCTTATCACAACGTGATACCCAATACAGCACCCCATAACATTTATTTTTTTTATTTTGGTTATTCTTTTTTATTTTTTATTTTTTTCTCTTTATTACCCTGAAATTTTTTCAAATGCACCCCTGTATTTTCTGCTTTTGTTGTTGCCTCTTGTTTCCCTGTTCGCTCTCTCTGTTTTTCCCTTTCTTCTCTCCTCTTTCCTTTCTTCTCTCTTTTAGGTGTGCATGTAGATACAAGCTTCAAGTCAATCCCACATCCCATTCAATACTACCCCTATATACAACCAGTTCTAATCCCCCTATATCTTTTGAAAGTGGGCTCCTCCAACAATAACAAGACAAACTCGGGAGCGTCTGAAACGCATTCCTTGCCGACGAGTGTCTGCCCTCACCTTCCCACCCTAGTTTGTCAGTGTGTCTGTGTAATTGTCTTTGCTTCTATATTATATAAATACTGGTCTTGGGGGTCATATAGGTTGGGCTTCGCTTTTTGATCTCTTCATTTACCCTTGATAACCCTTATACCATATAAATCCTATCACCGGGCCCCGCTCTGGCAGGGGTGTCTTTTCTTGCTTCCTCTCTTCCATTTTCTTTTTTCTTTCTCCTCCCTTTTCGGTGGTGAACTCTGGTTGCTCCAAAACCTTCCAACGACCAATCCACCTAGATAGTGGCTGATATATCTAGCCATACACCCCCTCAACCACTGCTCGCCACAATGACTCAGAGAAGGAACACCCAACAGAAGAAGAACCCTGAGACTGCAACCTCGGTCACAGAACTACTGGAAATGAACATAAACAATATGACAGAAACGGAATTCAGGGCAGCAATAGTCCAAGCAATAGTCAATTTAGAAAAGAACATTAGTCTCAAAGTGGAAGCCATAGTAACAGAAGTGAAAGCTGAGGTTAAAAAGGCTTTAGATGAGATGCAATCTAACTTAAATATGCTAACAGCAGGAGTAAGTGAAGCCGAAGAACGTATCAGTGATTTAGAAGACACACAGAATAAGAAGGAGGAGCAAGAGAAGTCTTGGAGCGAACAACTAAAATCCCAGGAAAACAGAATAAGGGAAATGAATGATGCCATGAAACGCTCCAATATCAGAATTATTGGAATCCCTGAAGGAATTGAGAGAGAAAGAAGCCTAGAAAATATTGTTGAACAAATCATGGATGAAAATTTCCCAAATCTGAGGAATGAAACAAATGTTCACATCCTAGAAGTAAAGAGGACACCCCCCAAGATCAATGAGGCCAGAAAAACTTCCAGGCGCCTAATAGTAAAATTCTTGAATCATAAAACCAAAGAATATGTCTTAAGGGAAGCTAGGAGAAAGCGATCCCTTACATATAGAGGGAGGACCATCAGAATAATGTCAGACCTTTCTACAGAAACCTGGCAAGCCAGAAAGGGCTGGCAAGACATATTCAGGAAGTAACATGACAAAAAATATGCAATCAAGGATAATGTATCCAGCAAGGTTGACTTTCAAAATGGAAGGAGAAATGAAGAGCTTCCAAGACCGCCAAGGTCTAAAAGATTATGCAACCACCAACCCAGCACTACAAGAAATACTAAGAGGGGTTCTTTAGAGGAGAAACGAACCCAAGAGTGAAACAAAACGGAAATTTACATAGGTAACTTATAGAAACATGAACTCCATAGGCAACATGATGTCAATACAAACATATCTATCAATAATCACCCTCAATGTGAATGGCCTAAACGCTCCAATAAAAAGACACAGGGTTGCAGACTGGATAAAACGACAGGACCCATCCATATGCTGTCTACAAGAGACTCATCTTGAATCGAAAGACACTTACAGATTGAAAGTGAGGGGATGGAAGACCATCTTTCATGCCAATGGACCCCAAAAAGAAAGCCGGGGTAGCGATTGTCATATCAGACAAATTGGATTTTAGTCTAAAGACTGTAGTCAAAGACACAGAAGGACACTACATCATTCTTAAAGGGTCTATACATCAAGAAGATCTAACAATTGTAAATATTTATGCCCCTAACATGGGAGTAGCCAACTACATAAACCAACTGTTAAACAAAATAAAGAATCATATTGATGCAAATACACTAATCGTAGGAGATCTTAACACACCACTCTCAGCAATGGACAGATCATCTAAACAGAAAATCAGCAAAGACTCAAGAGCCTTGAATGACACATTGGACCAGCTGGATCTCATAAATATATACAGAACATTTCACCCCAAAACAGCAGAATACTCATTCTTCTCCAGTGCACATGGAACTTTCTCCAGAATAGACCACATACTAGGTCACAAATCAGGGCTCAACTGATACCAGAAGATTGAAATTATTCCCTGCATATTCTCTGACCACAATGCCGTGAAACTGGAACTCAATCACCATAAAAAGTTCAGGAGAAAATCAAACACTTGGAAGCTAAAGACGAGCCTACTCAGGAATATGTGGA
>PITA01031691.1:0-14866 GCA_004023965.1 Spilogale gracilis
GATGTGGGACTCGATCCCGGCTCTCCGGGATCATGACCTGAGCTGAAGGCAGTCGCTTAACCAACTGAGCTACCCAGGCACCCCCTAAAAGATTTTTTAATGAAAAACTGATAACTTAAAAAAAGAAGCTAGAGTGATTCTTTTTTGTTTTTTTAAAGATTTTATTTATTTGACAGAGAGAGAGATCACAAGTAGGCAGAGGGGCAGGCAGAGAGAGAGGAGGAAGCAGGCTCCCTGCTGACCAGAGAGCCTGATGGGGGCCTTGATCCCAGGACCCTGAGATCATGACCTGAGCCGAAAGCAGAGGCCTCAACCCACTGAGCCACTCAGGTGCCCTAGAGTGATTCTTTTTATGGTAATTCTACCCTGGGCAAAAGTACAGCTTGCTGTATGGTCATCTCAACTGTTAACACATAGCCCCAGAGCATGATATGTGAATGTTTATCTTGAATTTAGATGGCTGAATTTACAAATGATTGAGTTTGTTTATAGTGTTTGAAAAGAAACTAAGATAAATTAATTGTAAAACAGCATATTTTCAAGTTATCCTGTAACAAATTTTTATTATGGGAAATTGAGAATACATGCAAAAATAGAAGGATGTCAGGAAGTCCCATGTATCCATGTCCCACCTTCCATATTACTTCATTTGTACCTGCTTCATCTCCCTAATGGATTATTTTGGAACAGATCCCATCTATAAGTATTTCAGTATCTCTCTCTAAATGATAAGAACTCTTTTCAAAAACATAGTAACAGTACCATTACCATCACCACACTTAGAAAAACTAACAGTAATTCCTGAGGTTATCAAATATCCAGTCAGTAATCAGTGTTTAGATTCTCCTAGTTGTCTCATCGGTTCTTTCACCGTCTAACTCAAGATGTAAGCAAGGTACATTTAGGGGATGTGACAAGAGTCTCTGTTCACCTATAGGATTCCCCTCTTTCCTTTTTCTTTGTCATTTATTTGCTGAAGATGCCGTTTCCTCTAAGGAAAGAGTGCTTAAGTACCTCTTTGATGGATTCAGGGTCCACATCGGACGTGAGGTTTTTGTTTTGTTTTGTTTTAACAATGGCGCCGTAACTTCCGTTAGAGAAACATGTAGAATTAGTGAATTTTATTTTATTGTATATTTATTTTTAAGATTTTATTTATGTATTTGACAGATAGAGACACAAGCAGGGGGAGTGAGAGAGGGAGAAGCAGGCTCCCTACCAAGCAGGGAGCCCGATGCAGTCCTAGGATCATGACCCAAGCCCAAGGCCAGTGACTGAGCCACCCGGGCACCCCTGTAAGATTTTCTTGAACTCACACCCACCAGATCAAAAGTCACATGCTCCACCAACCGAGCCAGCCAGGTGGCCCCAGAATTAGGGAATTTTAAGCTTGGAAGAGATTTTGAGCCATCAGTACTCTCTAGTCCCGTAGACTTTTGAACTTCAGTTCCATTATGATAGAATATTGAAATTTGACTTTAGAGTGAAGAGACGTTGAGATCATATGTCTCAAACCTCATTCATTGTTTCACAGGTGAAGAAACAGCCCCCAAGTGTCCAGGTGATTTGCTCAAACCACACAGTGTCAGCTAGTTATCTGGTGTCCTTTCCTCTTTATTCCAGTGATTTCCTGTATGTACTATGTGTACTGAGGACCCCTTTCCCCAGATTATCCTCTCTCTAGTCTAGATCCCATACCCTAAGTCTGAATGGTCGTGGGGATCACTGCTCTTACCCCAGCCATGGTGGGCTAGGAAAACACTGGGAACCACTGCCTTCCCACGGTCATGTGTCTCTTTACTCGTTCCTTCAGGGTTCCACGTAACTGAAATAAGCATTCCTGTAGTGCTTTTGAGCATCTGTGTGCAAAAGGCAGTTTTCCCAGGGCATGAGCTTTGAAGATGTAGCCACAGGTTCTTACCGGACACCAGTCTGACCAGAAACCCAGCAGAGCCGTAGGTGCGCTGAGCAGACACTTGACAACAGTATTATGTCGTCTTCTAGAGAGTGAAAGGAACTTTTCCCACCTAAGCCTTGTATTTCTGTAATTCTACCCGCTTGCCAAATTTTAGAGATACCTCTAAAGGAACAGAAGATATTCCCATTGGAAAATGTTTTCTGCTGTCTTATTTTAAGGTTCCTTAATTGAATTTAGTGTTTATTGATTCATCTGGATCAAAACCAGGTGACTCCATCCAATAGAGAATCACTAGAAATGCTGAGTGGTCCTACCTACATTGGATACTTAACTTTGATAGATTAAAAACAGTGGCTCTCACAGACCGTGGACAGAGATCCAACTAGTAATTCCACCAGAAAACTAGGAATATTCTAGATTCAGTATGAGAAAGTTTTTCTGTTTCTCAATAGTATGGTTTCAGACAAGTAGTGTAATTGGAAATGACCTAGTTACAGAACCTTGTTGAGAACATATTCTTCAACCTTATTAAATCTTGTCAAGGAATAGAATGCCTTTTCCATTAAATGCTGCTTTCCTACCATCGTCTCATATATGTTAAGTTTTAATAAACGTGAACTTTAAAAATGTGGTGTGTGTGTACAAGCCGGCAGAGTTAAATTGCCTGGGATGATAGTAGTTTGGCATTTTCCTCACTTACAGTGAGTACGAGGGAGAGCGCTTGCGCATGTGAGCAGGGGGCGGGGTAGAGGGAGAGAGAGAGTCTCCGGCGGACTCCCCGTTGAGTGTGGAGCCCAAGTGGGGGCTCGATCTCATGACCCAATTCTCCACTCCATCTCATGACTGGAGCCAAAACTGGGAAGTGGACACTAACTGCCGAAGCTACCCTGGTGCTCCAAGTATAGATACTGATTCTGTGATTCATTAGAACATATAAACAGGCATGTATTTCATTACACTTAGAGTTGAAATTTTGATTAAGAAAAATCTAGTTGCTCCTTTTTTTTACCTTTTTTTCCTTACCTTTTATTCATTGAATGCTTGCATTCATGTGATGCACAGGGCTCACACCATATATATTTCCTCTCCTGCTGGCAGCCTGATAACATTAGACAGAATTATAAGGATGCCTGGGTGGCCCAGTGAGTTAAGCAGCTGCCTTTGGCTCAGGTCGTGATCTCAGGGTCCTGGGATCGTGTCCCACGTCACGCTCCCTGCTCAGCGTGGAGCCTGCTTCTGCCTGCCATTCTGTCTCTCTGACCAATAAATAAATAAAATCTTTAAAAATACATATAATTAAAACAGGATGATATGCCTATCTGCTCATGTTATATTGCTTCTTATAGATAACTATTTTTATGAACTAGAATGAAGTATATGATCATGATGGTCTCAAATTTTTAGAACTAGAATGAAGTATATGATCATGATGGTCTCAAATTTTTAATAAATTTGATTATTAAAAAACTTTGTGATTTTATAGTAGTGACTTACTGGGTGCCTGCTCTGTGCTGGGCACTTTACTTGCACGTCCCCCAGTTCTTCCAGTTGCCCTGAGCTGTAGTTTACCCAATCCCCCATTTTACAGGTGAGGAAACTGCGGCTCAAAGAGGTTAGCTAAGAGCCTATAGCTTGAAAACCACAGGCCGAGTCTAGGTCCAGCCCTGAACTGAACTTTCCATGCTCTACCGCATTGCTGCTAGAAGCTTTTCATGCAGAACAATATTTGATTTAAGCTATTTCATAACCCTTGAAATTAAATATTCAGTCCTGTAAACTTCTGTGTGTGGGTGTGTGTGTCTGTGTATTCTGTAGATACCACTTATTTAGGGGGTCCTTAGACTTAATGGATCTTGGGCCTACATAGAAGGGCTTAAGGGGTTCCATGAGTGCTTCTGAAATTGTAAATGTTGTGTATGTGTATTTGTCTGGGGAGCAGGTCCTTGTTTTTCAAGCAATTCTCCACTCCAAAATAATGTAGAAAATACTTTTTTGGAAGTATTTCTAGGTCTTCTGTAGCTCATGCCTCTAAATTATTGAAATCTTCAAATACTTTTACATACAGCATGTGAATATGTGAGATCCTATGGATTTTAAGGTATAAATATGGGCGCCTGGGTGGCTCAGAGGGTTAGGCCTCTCTGTCTTAGGCTCGGGTTGTGATCTCAGGGTCCTGGGATCGGGTCCCACGTCGGGCTCTCTGCTTGGCAGGGAGCCTGCTTCCTCCTCTTTCTCTGCCTGCCTCTCTGCCTACCTGTGATCTCTCCCTCTGTCAAATAAATTAAAAAATCTTAAAAAAAAATTTTAAGGCATAAATATCAGAGTTTAGAATATATATGTCATTAGGTCCTCTCTTTATACCCAGCCCTTCAAAATTCTAAGCATAACGAACAACAATAGCTTTATGAGACCGAGCTCCCGCTAGCTTTTTAAAAAATCAATCAGGGGCACCCGGGTGGCTCAGTCAGTTAAACTTCTGCCTTAGGCTCGGGTCATGATCCTGGGGTCCTGGGATCAAGTCCCGCATCAGGCTCCCTGCTCAGCAGGGAGTCTGCTTCTCCCTCTCACCCCTACTTGTTCTCTCTCTCTCCCTCTTTCTCAATAAATAAAATCTTTAAAAAAAAAAATCAATCAATCAGTCAATTAATTAATTAATTCCATAACCCAGTCACTCTATCCCTCCCCACTCCTACCTCCTAGCAACCCTCAGTTTGTTTCCTGAGATTAAGAGTCTCTTATGGTTTGTCTCCCAGCTAGCTTTTATTAGCAGTAACGGAGTGTTGAGCTTTCCCCCGGACACAGAGTCTTTACCTACAGATCTTACTACACAGAAGTGACCTCCAGGCCTTCCTAGGGCTCCAGGTCCTACAGAAAATGGTTGCTTGGCACAAAACCATTTGCTCAAGATTCTCCACCAGGGATTTGATTACGCTAATGTGATTCCACTTCTCTGCAAGGAAATTTAAATAAAATTAGGATCTCCAATTTTAAAAATAAATGTCATATGCCATACTTTGGAGGATGTTGGTGATGGGGGAAAGATAAGGCATTACCCACTTAGAAGGGGGAATTAGTGCTCTCGGTGCTTGGAGGCCATTCTCATCAAAGAAATTTTCTGCTGTATTACTGAATTTCTGTCCGGCTCATATTTAACACAAGGGCTGTTTTCATTCATTCCCCACAACAAAACGTTCGCAGTTTTCCGATGGAGAGATAGGGTCAAACAGATGAATTCTGTGAGGTGACTGGGATCTGGCCAGAGAAGATGAGGAAATGAAGTTTCCTCGGTGTTCACAGTTTATTATTCCTTCCTGCTCAGGACACTTTCTCCCTTGACTTCTGAGATGCACACACTCTCTTAGCTTTTCCCCCACCTCCCGGGGCATACTTTCTCACTCATCAGTGCCAGGCCGTCCTCTTTCATGCCTGAAATGTTGCAGGGCCCCCAGACTCAGCCCCAGATGTCTTTCCTCTCCGTCCACAGTAATCCTGTTCTCCAAGCGACTGTGCCATCACTGCCGCACTTCTAGCTCTGGGCCCTTCAAGCCACCTGCTTCCTGTGTATCTCCGCCCAGCGTTCTGAAAGGGGTCTCAGACTTGACCGACCCACAGCCAGCCCTGGTTCCACCCAACTACTCTGCCCGTCTTGTGTCCTCCCTATCGTAGTACGTGGCATCTCCGTTCAGGCCCATGCCCTTGGGGTTATACTCGACTCCTCTTCCTCTCATACTGTTGGCTCTGCCTTCAGAGCACATCCAGAACGTGCTGCTTCTCGCCACCTTTCAGCTGCCGGCCTGGTCCAGGGCATCCTCTCCAACCCATCTTTCTGCTGTAACCATCTGACTGATCTCCCTCATGAGTTCCTTCTCCACCCAGCAGCTGGACAGTTGTTTTAAAACACGAGTCAGATTGCGTCATTTTTCTGCTCAGAACCCTCTACTGGCTTCCCTCAGACTCAGAACAAAAGCCGAAGTCTGATCTGTATGATGCTGTAGACCCCGTGTGTCCGGGCCTCGCCTGTCTCCTCCCCTTCCTTTTCAGTTCCCAGCCCGGCCAGATACCGCGGGTCCCGTAGGGGTCTCCTGTCCGCCGCGCCCATCATCAGGACTGCTCTCCCCACGGGATTTACGTGGTTTGGTTTCCCCCTTTGACCACATCTCTGCTTTAGCGCCCCCTCCCCTCCAGGCCTTTTCTGGCCCACCCTCGCTAAGAAAGAACCCCAGCATTCAGTCTCCACCCTCTAACTCTGTTTCCCTTCCAGTGCTTCTCGCTACCTGATGTGCATTGGATGGGTTTGTCAGGAGTGCGGCTCCCCTGTCACTGTGTAAGCCCCGTGGCCGCGCTGCTGTGAACAGGGCCGGATGCCGCGAGGGTGCTCAGTGGGTATCTGTGGACTGATGGTATGCCAGACACGAGATCTGTCCCCCTTGCTCGCTTCCTTTCACTGAATGCCTAAATATACAGCTGGCCATGTGACGTTTTATTTCTTACTGGTTTAAGCCATCTCTTGTGTATCTGGCCAGAGCTTGTGTTAGTTTTATAGCAGTAGACAATAAGGGAGGAGGGGTCCACATTACCTACCCTGGTATTCTGATAAAGTCCAGATGCACACGTCACCTTAATCCAGAATGTTCAAGTTTGTTCTTCTTGTTTTTGTTCCCCCCACAATTGATATGTACTGGGCAAATCCATTAAAAAAAAATCATAAAATGTTACGCCGCCTTAGTTTCCCTAATGCAACTGGGAATCAGATTTGGGTCTAGGAGAAACAGACTGAAGCAAACAAGCCTGCCTTTTGCCATTCCCTCCCGTCTCCATTCCCCCGGACGACAGGTGTGGCTGGCCACCACATTCTTTTGTGTTACAAATCAAGTCATCTGAGCCTCTGGGAACACTGACCGCACTGTCCTGCAAACCGCTGTCTATGGCTAAGACCTTCCGTTGGTTGGCCGGCATTTCTGGCTCTTGGGCCACTCCTCAACCATTTGTGGTAGGAGAAAAAGATGTATCAGCACACAGCAATTAAAATTCTAGCTATTGGTGAAAGGTTGGCTTGATCCTCCCAGAATCATCTAGTCTAGTGGTTCCCAAGCCAAATTACTTAACAGAAGTACAGAAGTACCTAGCCAGATTTTTAGCAATATGGTTTCCAGGTCCCACTCTAGCCCTGGAGTCGGGATAGGGTGTTAGAGGGTGGAGACTGAATGCTGGGGTTCTTTCTTAGTGAGGGTGGGCCAGAAAAGGCCTGGAGGGGAGGGGGCGCTAAAGCGGAGATGTGGTCAAAGGGGGAAACCAAACCACACACACACACACACACACACACACACACACACACACACACAGAGTCCTGTCTTCTCCCCCTGTCTATAGCAGATCATATATATTTCTGGTGATCATACATGCTATGGAACAAACAGACTAAAGGCAGAGAACTAGGAGTGGAGACGGTAGGGATAGGTTTTCTGAGCAGTTAACATTTAGTCTGCACTGGGAGGTATTAGAGTAGGAACATTTGGGGCAGGAAATAGCATGGTGTGTTTACGGAATTAGAAGCAGACCAGTGTGGCAGGAGCACGGGCGAGTGACTAGGAGACGAGCTCAGGGTGTGGAGAGAGGGAAGGCTTGGGGCTTAGCAGGCAAGGATGAAAGGTTTGGGTTCTGTTCCCAGTGTTCACATTTTCCTGGGAACTTTAAGCACTGTGCGGGGAGAATGGATTACAAGAGCAGAGAAGTGGAGGTTGTGAGTCCTGAACCAGGCTGTACTGTCCTCCGATGGTGAATGAGACTAAAGTAGGGGTTCCCGAGATGGAGAGGAGAGGGCAGTTTCAGGGTATATATCGTAAGAAAGTCAACAGGACTTGCGTGTGGTGAGGGAGAGGACAGGAAAGCAAGGATGATCTGAAGAGGTTCTATTCGAGGCACCGTAGAGGGTGGTTGGTTGAGTGGCCCGTTTGCCGCATTTGTAAGATGGGATATTGAGGGACCTCCCCAGTGGGTCAATGCGGAGTTGATCTTTGTAAAGCATTTAGAGCAGAGTTTGGCACGTGGCAAAATACCACATGAGCATTAGTGGAGCCATGGATGACGGTGCCTCGTCCAAGGTGTCTCAGCTGGCCCCCAGCAGGTCCGGGACAGGAAACCGGAGCTTGGTCTCTCAGTTCAGTGTATTTTACGCTACGCTGGGCTGCCTCCTTGAATTACCTGTGACCTTTTTCATGTCTGCACACTCTAGGCAGAGTGTTCGGTAGTTTTAGTACCTGATGAGTCGCACTGACTGCAGCATATGAATGTCACACCAAACATGATAACTTGCTATGATGTTCTGTACGGCCTGGAATTCCAGGCTATTTTGGCTGTCTGTAAAACCCTGCTATTCCAGGCAAGATAAAGGCCCAGATAGTGGGAGGTAGGGGGTACAGGAAGAGAGATGGTCTGTGGATAGAGTTTAAATATTAGAAGTGCCTCCTAGAATGTAGATGCGCTCATGTTCGCACGCGTAGGCTGTGGCACGCACGTGCTTTGCGACAGGAGACAGGGCTAAGAGTCCTTCAGACCGGAAGTTAGAGGTCAGTGCGTGCGGGGGCAGGAGAGCAAGCAAGCTGAGAATGTCGATGTCACTCCCCCAGATCGTCAGGTTCGGAGCGACACATCTTAAGGACGTGTTTGAAGTACTTCTCTCTGTCAGTTTCAACTACGCTAATTTTTAAAAATTGCTCTTTGTACTGTGCCTTTCTCATGAACCCCTGTGAATTTAATGCATGCAATATGTGGGGGGAAATCCTGTCAGCCTCAGCTCCCATCCCCCCAAAGCCTGAGCAGCAGACTTTAGAAGCCCGCTCTCGCACCTGAAGAGTTTTGTCCTTTCATCCAGTGGACCTGAGACGGTGTTCACTGCCCTGTAGGGAGGAATTTTGGAAAGAGGTGAGAAAAAATGCCAACTTGGCCCCTGGTCCCTCCTGTTGACTGACTGTCCCGTTGCATCTTGAGCTCAAACAGCATGGAGAGGACTGTTCTTCATTACCAGGGAATGTGAGTCATTCCCAGACTTGTGTGATTGGGATTCCAAAGCGTTGCTGTATCCGATGGTCTTAT
Source organism: Spilogale gracilis (assembly GCA_004023965.1). Classification (NCBI taxonomy): domain Eukaryota; kingdom Metazoa; phylum Chordata; class Mammalia; order Carnivora; family Mephitidae; genus Spilogale; species Spilogale gracilis. The sequence continues at coordinate 9,011 of PITA01031691.1, forward strand.
TAAATCCAAGTGTCCGTGCAGCCTTTTAGACTGTAGGGGAGAGCTCACTTACAGCTGGCGACCTGCTTCCAGTCACCGCACAGAGACACTGGCGAGACCAGTGACCCCCTCCGAGCACCCAGAATGCCTTCTGATGGCCGTTACCAACTGCTCCCAGATTTGGGGGTTTCCTGGTCCACTTCATGGGCTTCAGTGTGTTTCAGCTCCCTGGTTAGGCCCGAGTTGGGATCTGTATACTTTAGGGGAAAAGTATCTGTAAAGTTGTCTGTAGACAGGCTAGGGCCAGGACTCGCCTAACACTTGAAGGGGACTGCGTCTCGCATTTACTCAACCCGGGCAGTGTTCACTTTGCAGTGTCCAGGATCTAGCAAGACATGATTCGTTTCCAGTTGGGTCCAAGCAAAACAAATAAACCATCACCCAGAGAGGGAGGAGGCTATGGGTCTTGCCAGAAAATTAGTTTGCTCCGTCTTTTCTCTCTCCTAGAATGTTTCACGGCCAATGGTGCAGATTACAGGGGAACGCAGAACTGGACGGCACTACACGGCGGGAAGCCATGCCTGTTCTGGAACGAGACTTTCCAGCATCCATACAACACTCTGAAATACCCCAATGGGGAGGGGGGCCTCGGCGAGCATAACTACTGCAGGTAAGATGGGGCCACACAGCGCTTTAAGGAAAAAAGCTTCGGCCTTCTCTTCCAGTCCTTTCCAGCCTTGCTGGCAACCACGGAAGCGTCTTTGTCTCCTTTTGGCCAGCTCAGAAGGCCTTTCTTGTTACTATTTTAAAAATCTTCGGGGCGCCTGGGTGGCTCAGTTGGCTGAGCGACTGCCTTCGGCTCAGGTCATGATCCCGGAGACCCGGGATCGAGCCCCACATCGGGCTCCCTGCTCGGCGGGAAGCCTGCTTCTCCCTCTCTCACTCCCCCTGCTTGTGTTCCCTCTCTGGCTGTGTTTCTCTCTGTTAAATAAATAAATAAAATCTTTAAAAAAAAAAGATCTTCCTCCCACGCCTTCCTTGTGTGACACAGACACATACACAATCTACCACTCTTTTCAACTCTGGTTGCTTTGATGCAAGTTTTCGAGCTCTGCTTTCCTGTCTGATCACTTACACGTCTCTTGGGAAGGGCTTTCTCAGTTGGCCCTATCACCAGTGGACAGTACATGGAGAGCAAACCTTTTTAAGCTCCTGTGAGTGTGGTGGCCAAGCACAGCACCATCTGTGGCCCAGGCATCCCTCTGCTTCTGAGCAAAGGAAGCTGCCCTCTGTTATCCCACCTCCCGCCAACCCAAGGTAGCCTTGCCCTGGGAATAGCTATAACACCATAGAATAAGGTGTTTCTTTGGTCTTAACCTCCTGTCTGACTCAGACAGGGGCTCTTCACCTGGGATCCAAGGCGCTTCAGGTGTGTACTTGAGATTTCCCCCAGATATTATCCATGACTTTGATCAGATTCTCAAAGTTATCAGTGATCCAAAACAAGTTAGGACACTGGTGTATAGGGACAAGAGCAAGGAATGATTTTAAGCACCTTTGGTGATAGCTACACTTAAGCTACTTGTACTCAAGATCGTGATAATGGGACTCATGGTTCAGCACTGTGTTGAATTTAGTTATTATTACGGACAGGTGCAAAGGCAGCCTCTCGAGCCACAAGGACAGGGAGAGATGTTCACTGAGCTGCCCTTTGAGTCTCAGCCTTTGTTCTTGGTTCTGCTAGTAGGTTGGAATCTCAGCCATGGCAGTGTTGACCCTGCTGAGCCAACATATTCTTACCTGCCTTGCATGGGCCACACTGTTTACCTTCTGCTGTCCCTACAGACCTTTCCTAACACTCCAGGACCCTTGTGCATGTCTTGAAGTCCCAGGCCTGTCCTCCAGGTTATCCCCGTGCCTGCAGCTCTATCCTTCACCTCTCCTCTAATTTGTTCCAACTGGCCATTCCCCCACAGTTACTGTAGCATTGTTTTTCAGTTGTTATTATGAAAATGTTAAATCTTTTCCCAAAAAATTCTCAAAAAATGCTTAAATAATGTCATCTTTTGACATCTTTTCCCGTAAAATCTCAACAAGCCCCATTTCCCAGTGGTAACAGGTCGTGTTACTTCACAGCTTGCTATCTGTTGCATTTTATTGTTAAAGTTACACATGCTTGGTAAGTCATGCTTTTACATTTTATTTTCAGAGTTATGCATATTCATTAAAATCTTTTTTGCATAATCAACCCCAGAAATGAACTCCACTCCATTTCTGGTTTATTTCCATCCCTTTTGCTACTTGTAGAAAGAGTTGGGTTGGGTTAGGAGGAGTGTTTAGGAAGAGAAATCAGTGTTTGGAGGGTTTTTTGTTTGTTTTTACAGTAGTTACTTACTTATGCTTGTTCCAAAGCGTCTCTTGATAGTGGGCTACCTGTTTATGCTATTATTCTGTTGTTTTCTATCAAGCACGGCTTCTCAGAGGAGCTCCTAGGTGAATTTTAAATTTCCAAAGAGGTTTCATTTATATGAAAAAGAAAGTCTTTTCTCATACACAGATGAGCACCCAGCCCTACACAGACTCCCAGAAATGCACATGGTTTTCCGCTGGGAGAGCCAGGGGGGACCCACCTTCCTCCTCAGCCCCGGCCAGCGGCAGCCTCTCCCTCGGCGTGATGGAATGTACCAGACCTGAACTACCAGTTTCTACTTCAGAAAAAAGGGAGGCTGAAATGTTGATTATTATCACATCCGCGAGGCCAGGCAGCGAAATCCAAGATGAATCTGCTTATTCTTTATTAAGCTATTCAGATGCTTTTCAGGCTGGTTTTGACATTGATAATAAACAGTTGTTTTCTAACGTCTTTACCCAATACTGCATCAAAGCTGGACACTGAATGGAGTAAGGAAGATGATAGTGAAGCACTGTGTAAAGACGGGCTTTGTGCACGTTCTTCTGCTTTGATTTCTCAGCTGACATCCGACACCGTGTTTGTCCTGTGCTTGGGCAGCGGCGATGCCTGTGAGATGGCGAGTGATGGGAATGCACTTCTCTGGGCTCGACGGGTCTGGATTAGAGGGGAAGGCAGATTGACCGGGAAGAGCACAGTTGGCGCTGGCACCTGCCTTTGGGCACAAAAAATGAAAGGACCCTTTGTGCTTGAGGGCAGCTTATCTTCTGGGCCCCACAATAGGCTTATCCTTCTGGGGCCCAAAGCTCCCCGCTGCAGGGTCTTTATGCCCTATTCCGGCCTAACCGGAGTATCGGGTTTCCAGGGTTCGGAGTGGAAAGAGAGCTTGGAGGCAAGGCTGTGTGTGTGTGCGCGTGTGTAGCCCTTGCCCTTTCGGGGTCCGCCTCAGCAGGATCACCCATTATTGTCCTGGCACCCTTGAGTTGAAAAAAGACCTTCAAGGGCATTTTAGAAATGTGAAATGAACCTTCAAAAACTCTTACTGCTGCATCAGAAGTTGGTACCAGGCTCACAGGATCGCATGTTCTGACTGAAACACTCTTTGGCTTAGCTTTTTTTCAGAATTTTCTGAGAAGTTAGTATTTTGACAGAGGAATTGAATGCATTTCTGTCAAACATGTGCCAGTTAGCCTGATGTTGGTGAGAGCTTGTCAGCGGGATCTGTATCACGTGAATTTTCTTTTATTGTTTAAAAAAATTACACAGTGAGGGGCGCCTGGGTGGCTCAGTTGGTTGAGCGACTGCCTTCGGCTCAGGTCATGATCCCGGAGACCCGGGATCGAGTCCCACATCGGGCTCTCTGCTTGGCAGGAAGCCTGCTTCTCCTTCTTTGACTCCCCCAGCTTGTGTTCCCTCTCTGGCTGTGTTTCTCTCTGTCAAATAAATAAAATCTTAAAAAAAAAAAATTACACAGTGTTCACTGTAGAGGAAATAGGAAAGTAAAGAGAATCAGAAAAGAGGAAAAAAATGTGTTACTGTTAGTCCTGTTCTCCAGAGACACCTTCAAGGGTTTAATATGTTTCCTTTCCCGAATACCCCTTTTCAAATGATGGGACTGTGTCGCCCACCATGTTTTCAAACTACCTTTTAAAAAAACTGAACTTGTGGATGTCTTTTTATATTAATAAAAGTGTCTCTACACCGCATTTTTACTGCTGCCCAGCATTCCCTCATATGGGTATAACATATTTATTTAACCAATCCTTAAGTGTTGTTTCTGACATTTTTGTATTATAAAAATGCTGTGATGAACATCTTTGTAAGTAGAGATTTACTTAAAGTACTAAAGAAGAAATAGCCTGGTAAAGGGGCTTTGCGTATGTTTTGGGCCTCTGGTCCTAATTGCCAGATTGCCATCCTGACCATGTGTGTCCATTCGCATCCTTTTTTTTTTTTTTTTAAGATTTTATTTATTTGTCAGAGAGAGAGAGAGAGCACAAGCAAGGGGAGCGGCAGGCAGAGGGAAAAGCAGGCTTCCTGCTGAGCAAGGAGCCCCATGTGGGACTTGATCTGAGGACCCTGGGATCATGACCTGAGCCAAAGGCAGATGCTTAACCCAATGAGCCACTCAGTGATGTGAGGCTCGATCCCAGGAGGACCCTGCGGTCAGGGGATCACGACTTGAGCTGAACTGACTGAACCGTCCAGGCGCCGCTGAGAGCACCTGTGTACTCCGCGGGCATCACCGTGTGGACACCTATGGTGCCAATGTGGCGTGGTTCTGTGGCCCGTCGTCCTGGTCACACTGTCATGAGTCTTTGTAAGATTATATCACCTTTGCTCATCACACACAGCCCCGCCCCAGACTCTTAAGTCGATGTCAGAGTGCATGAGTTTGTTCTTGTAGTGTTAACCATTTTTCTTCTCTCCTTTTTTTTTTTTTTAAAGTCATCTCTACACCCAGCGTGGGGCTTGAACTCACGACCCTGAGATCCAGAGCCACATGCTTTTCAGATTGAGCCAGCCAGGCGCCCACACCCTCCCATTTTTCTCTTCCTAAGACGCAGCACTGAGATACATACCAATTATTAGAAATAACACAGAAGGGGCGCCTGGGTGGCTCAGTTGGTTGGGCGACTGCCTTCGGCTCAGGTCACGGTCCTGGAGACCCGGGATTGAGCCCCACATTGGGCTTCCTGCTCGGCGGGATGCCTGCTTCTCCCTCTCTCACTCCCCCTGCTTGTGTTCCCTCTCTCGCTGTGTTTCTCTCTGTCAAAAAAAAAAAAAAAAAAAAAAAGAAAGAAAGAAATAACACCGAAGCTGATGCGTTCCTTTTTGGTAAGCCTGAAAAGCAAGTTGTCTTAACATGACAGAAATGTTGCTTGTGTATCCTCTCCCCGACAGGAACCCCGATGGAGACGTGAGCCCCTGGTGCTACGTGGCGGAGCATGAGGACGGCGTGTACTGGAAGTACTGCGAGATTGCCGCCTGTCAGAGTAAGGCTCTCCCGCGCCCGCTGCAGGGGGCAGGACACTGAGCGCCCAGGGTGCGGGGTGGAAGGCCACTGCCAGGGGACAGGTTGTTCAGGCGGAGGGATTTCATGAAGCAGGTGAAAGGAGAAGCCATCCTGAGCTGGGCATTGTCCCTTCTCTTGTTGAGACTTTTCAGGTACAGAGGGCCTGCTTTCCTCAGGACCCGCATCCCCTTGATGGATAAGCCCACCCAGGGTATCTGCTTCTTTTTTTTTTTTTTTTTTTTTAAATTTTTTTTTTTTTTTTTTTTTTTTTTTTTTTTTTTTTTTTTTTTTTTTTTTTTTTTTTTAAAGATTTTATTTATTTGACAGAGAGAAACACAGCCAGAGAGGGAACACAAGCAGGAGGAGTGAGAGAGGGAGAAGCAGGCTTCCTGCCGAGCAGGGAGCCCGATGTGGGACTCGATCCCGGGTCTCCGGGATCATGACCTGAGCC
>PITA01031692.1:0-14883 GCA_004023965.1 Spilogale gracilis
GTGAGCCCCAGGAGGCTGGGAGCCACACTGAGCATGCTGCTGGTGGGCTTTGGGAATCCAGATCTGGAGGGCTTGGAGGAAAGTCCTTAAGCCTGAATCGCAATTCCCTGAGGCCCATCACTGAGCTTGGAACCGCAGGGATGCCTGGATAGCCTCAAAAGGACTACAGCCCTGATGCTAATTGGGCCTGGGTCCAAGCCTGACTAATAGCTAGTGGCTTCAATGCCAGAAAATGTTCCGGGAGCTGACTTGACTGGGAATCTGTGGAGAGACTGAAATTCTCCTGCCAACCAACAGGGACCTCAGCATCCCCTAATCCTCCCTTAAGCCTTCCCCTCCCCACCAACACACAGTCTAATGAGGCCTCCTATAGAAAGCTGACAACCTAGCCTTCTAAGTGGTGAACTGGATTGAGAATCTGAGTTTTGCACCCATGATGTCCAACTTTCCCAAGGTTAATTATCCATTTTAAAAATCATGGTGCTAGCCCTTGCACTCAAAATGCAGCTTTAGCTGTTCTAAGCCAGGCAAAATTTACAAGGCTCTTTCGGAGAGAAGGGTCTGGATTAGGTCTGCATTGGGGTAAAACGATATGCAGTTATTGCTGCAAGGGGGTGTTTCAGGGGCATTTCATACAGGCCAGAGAGACTTCTACTCCCTAATTGGTGCTCTGACTTTAGGCTCACATTTCATACCCCTTTATGGGGCCATCACATAATTCAGGGCGCCCCATTACTGAAAGCCTTTCTTGCCACAACAGGCTAGGATTACGAGGCTCAGTGACTGGCTGACTGGTCTGCTTCAGGAACTTGCAGTGTGTTGCTGGGCTTGGGCTGCGTCCCAGACCTTCATGGCCATCCCACTGTGGTCCTGGCCCCACAACTAGGCACCAACGGTTTGTCATTATTTTGGTTCAGAAAACAAAGTCACAGTGGAAAAAACCTTCATGGAGCTGAAGGGCTTCTATTAGAGGAAGCCTCTGTTCCAAGATGTGCTTTTACGAGACTATTTACAGACTTTCTTTTCATTATACACATTCTGGGTTTCTAAGCAGTATCAAAAAGTAACTGGACTCTGACTCATCAACATGAGGTAAAATACTCCTCAGATCATTCGAAGTTAACCGAAAACATACTTGACAAGAAAAAACAACAACAACAACAAAAAGCTGCCACGGCCCAATCCTTTGGTTTCTGTTTAATGTACTCTTTCGCTATTACTATATCTTCAAACTTTTTCTTAATGGAATGGGTCTGGCAGACTTTGGAGAAGACAGGGCGGGGTTTCACGCCATACAACTTACTAACAATGTGATTTCTCTAAGCCTTGCTTTCTCGGTCTGGTGATGAAAATATTTACCTTGGAAGGTTATAATGAGGCTCGGCAGTAACCCACATAAAGTGCTTCGCATCGATCCCGGGGCACAGCGGGTCCTCAGACGTGTTTGATAAAGGGAGGTCGTGCACCGTGAAACACACTAGCATGTGTGCACCATTATAATAAAGTTTCCAATCCCAAAAGGAAAAAAGACATTCCAACTTTGAACTAGTGCAGTGGACTCACGTGACAGCTTGTTTTCAGTTCCTGGCACACCATTTTAGCGTCTTCCCCCCTCTGCTGAATTAGGAAAAATGGGGCTCGCAAGGCATGTGTAGGCAGGGGCAGATCTCAGAGCATTGGTGAAGAGATGTCAGGCTGTGGTGGGGTCACATGTTCGAAAGCACCTAGCAAAGAAAAGAAAGAGTCAAGAGAGGAAAGTATATGCTCGGGTGAGAGAATATGCAGGCGATAGAATCGGTGGGCTGTGGTGTGGGACTAGACCCATTGGTTGGGGAAGGGGAACAGGACATGATCCCATTGCCAGGTGGGAGGTTGGTGGGGTCCCTTCCCAGTGCCTTTGCACTTGAATATCCTCGAGTCTGGGGCTCGATCCAATGCGAACCCTGCAGAACCTGGCAGGGAACAGAAGCAAATGAAGCTGGTTACGGGACGCGTGTGCTTGTTGTGAAGTGGGGAGTTCCAGGTACCCCCCAAAGCAGGTGTTTGCTACGCAGTCACAGCCAATGGGCACGGGGCTTGTGAGAATCAGTGCAAATGTGGTCGATCTGCTTTTTCAGGGGAAGTCTTCAATCTGGATGTTAATGTGAAATTGCCCACTTTGTAAGTATTGGCAACACCTTGAAATTTTCGTAAAATAACACAAAACCCACACCAAAGAAATCCAGGGGCTGTCCGTTTGTGACCTATGCTGAGTTGTCAGAGTGACAAAATAAAATGCTCGTTAGCCAGCCACAGCACTGTCATAGGTCCATCCTCTGGGGACGGCATGTGCTTGGCGTCCATGCCGCGTGCCGTGGGAGGCATGATGTGTGCAGTCATTCACTACAAGGCTAGGGGATGCTACTCTGGCATATGGGAGCCTGGCTCCCTCATATGTTTCCTATTATACTCTTGATGTAAGAGGTGTTGATGGACAGTCTGGCCAGAAAGCAAGACATCTCTCTCTTTCCTGTCTCTTGTCTTTCCTATTCTTCCCTGGCTACTTTCAGCCAAGTGTGCACTGTTTCCCACTGCTGCCCCTCACATCCAGTCTTGTTTACTCGGTGAAAAGCCTTCCTTGCGGATCTGTAGAGCTGTATCTGAGGCCTGTAGCGAGCCCCATGGGACCAACCCCTACCCCTATACTATCCTGACCCATCTCTTCTGAAAGAACTCCCCACACAACTGTAGTCATGCTTGAAAAAATCTCAGAAATAAGCTAGTCCACTGTCCACCCCTAAGAGCTGGGGAAACAGAGACCCAGAGAAGCCAAACGATGTGCCCAGGGTTGCAGAGCTAATCAGAGGTCGGCAAGAATTCCTTCTGTCACCCAGGCTTCTTAGAAGAGTCTTTTGCCCTTATTTTGAACATCCAGTGACTTTACTGTATAATAGGTCACCAAAAATCACAGAAGCTAAGGCTCTCCAGCTGGCCATAAGATCTGAAAACAACCGAACGTGTCCTTCTTCCATGAGAGAGAGAAGTATCAACAAAATACTGCCCTGGAAACTCCATGAGGATGGCCTTAATGACTCCTAACATGGCATCCCTGGAGGTGAAGTTGGGCGGGTTGTTTGTTTTTTTTTAAAGATTATTTGATGGAGAGCAACACCGCTAGAGAGGGAACACAAGCAGGGGGAGTGAGAGAGGGAGAAGCAGGCTTCCTGCCAAGCAGGGAGCCTGATGCGGGACTCAATCCCAGGTCTCTGGGACCATGACCTGAGCTGAAGGCAGTTGCTTAACCAACTGAGCCACCCAGGTGCCCCAGAAGCTGGGTGGTTTTAATTTAAGACATTCCAGGGCGGATACTGTAAGGCTCTAAAGATCAGATTTTAATTTCACCACTCTCCTTTTGTTCTTTCTTTTTCTTTAACAGCCTGCCTTGAAGCCATCTTAACGTCTATTATGAATAAGGCAGGTGTGAATACATAAAGGAAGTCCGCTTTTGAGCAGGAGCTTGACTCTCTGGTGCTTCTAAACGTTAACAGACCAGAGTTTTGGTGTTCTGAGGGTCTCCTGCCCACTAGGCCCGCCCCGTAGCAGTTCAAAACACAACACGCACCTTTTTTTCTGCCGCCTTCCAACATACCCAGAACCATTTTGGGAGAAGTATGAACTCTGCCCGCCTTTGCAGGCTGCCGCGGAAGGTAGGCGAGTGAGAGGCACGCAGAGAACCTTCCTCCAAAACCAAAGAAGGAGGTTGCTGATGAGAGCCCACACCTGGCAGGGGTGGGGCTGGGCAGAGGGTGGGGGTTGGTGGGTAACAAGCGTGGCTTATTTATCTGATCTGAGTGGCAGAGACCTATCTTTTGGTCACCGGTGAAAATGCGTGACTGGGGAGCAGCAGAGATCCTGGACATCAGTTTTCTTTATAAGACTGTGGGAATTCACCTTTGGGTAAAGGCCAAGGAAATTTATTTCATTGAAATCCCCATTTTTGAAACAGATTGGGACCTATCAGAGCATCATAAGATCAATTTAGTGGGTGCAACCAGAGTTTCTTTTAAAAAAATGAATAGACCAGGGACACCTGAGTGGCTCAGTTGGTTGAGCGACTGCCTTTGGCTCAGGTCATGATCCCGAAGACCCGGGTTCGAGCCCCACATCGGGCTCCCTGCTCGCAGAAAGCTTGCTTCTCCCTCACTCCCCCTGCTTGTGTTCCCTCTCTGGCTGTGTTTCTCTCTGTCAAATAAATAAAATCTTTTTTAAAAAATTACAAAAAAAAAAAAAAAGAAAATGAATAGACCAGAGAAGAATTGAAAATCCCAGCATGTATTGTCGCCTGTGGCAAAAGCTCGCATGACCCCGTGGAACTGTCGTGTGCTCTGCACACACTTGTGATACCACATGGCGTGGAAGAGCTCCGAATCACTGTTCTGCCTCTTCCCAGCTGCGCAGATTGGACAGATCACTTCTTTGCACCTGGCGTCCTCTGTAAAATGGGGGCGGTAATTGTACCCCTGCATCCGTGTGCTGTGCGGATTGACTGGTAGACCAAGAAGAATGTAGCTGGAAGGTTGGCCCCAAGCTGTGGTTCACGCACAACTGAGTGGGAGCCACTGAGCCGGGAAATGCCAAGCCTGACACAGCTGCCTTCGTGCGGGGCCCTGACGCTGGCTGGCGTGGACCAGAGAGCCTGGGGGCGGCCCTGGTGTGGGCCCTGCGGGGAGGCAGCGTTCCTGTCCTTGTCCTCTGAGCCTTCCAGGGAGTGATGCTGGGCCCCAAAGGCTTGTGCTCAGCAGAGCCACGGAGCGAAGAGGGAGCAGAGACAGGCCCTTTACCTGAGGGAGACTCACCAGGCTCATAGGGCTGACAGCATGCATGCTGCTTTTTGTAAAACCAAAATTCAGCTCCAGGACCTTCCACAGGAGCCGAGCGAGGCTTTCTCTCCCTTCCCCCTTTCTCTTCCAACCCCCTCCATCTCCCTTCGCCCTTTTCTTCCCCTCCCCTCCTCCCACTTAACAGACTTCAGGCTCCCAAAAGACTTAATGAACTACAGCTTTCGTCTGTTTCAAGCATTTAGTCATGACAGAAAGAATTACCCTTTTTGCCAGGAGAGGAAGAAACGCTTTAGTTATCAGCAGAGCTGGCAAGAGGCCAGGCAGCCTCTGGAACAGTCTGTGGGGATTAGAGCGCCAGAGGCACATTCCAGTCCGGGAGCACGGTCATGCCACGCAGGAGCAGAACCAGCCCCCCACCCCAAATCCGACCCAGCAGTAGAGAAGCCGGCCCTGCTTCTTGCCTTCCCTTCTAGCCCACGTGCACCAGGAAAAAGTGGTGTGGTCACATTCTTGTAGCTCAGCAACATGGCGGGTGGGCTTGTGGGCCACCTGATTCGTGAAAACCAACTGTGATAGAATGAACAGTTCCTTATGAAGCACCTCTCTGTGCCTGCACTGTGCGTGTGGAGAGGCCACAATGGAGTCCTTACTGCAGGGCAAGGTGTGTAGGCCTGGCCAGCAGCAGGAGGGGACAGAGAATCCCCGGCCTGGTAGTTGGGGCCTCTTGGATTTCTCACGCTGCCTGGGCGGCTGACCATCACCACTGTCCTGGGCGTGGTCCCCTGGCACAGGTGAGGGGTAAGGGTGAGAAGGACGAGGGGGGAGCCACATTCATTCAGAAATACTCTTTAGAAAGGTTGTTCTCCTATCCCGCTGATGTTCCACAAGTACAAAAGTCTTCTTGGTCATCCTTCTAAGCTTCAGGCCCGAGACTCAGGAATGGAGACATCACTGGGGTCACAAGCCACACCGCTCGAAGTGCCCCCGCCATCTCAACCCCAGCCAAGCTCCTCCACAAGACAGAAGAGGGAGCCACTGGGATGGCAGGGGTGGGCACAGGCAGAGAGCTTTATCTTATTACTTTCTCTGTCCACAGAGCCCGGAGGCCAGTGGGCAGCACACAGAAGGGCCTCAGTAACAAGTTGCTTTAAACTATTTCTAGTACGGTACCTGCTTTTTGGGTGACCGCTGGTATGTCATTTCACAACTCTGAGCCTGTTTCCCATCTGTAAGATAGGAATGATGGTAATGAGGCTTGAAGGGTCTGTTAAGGATAGAAGGAGATAGGGGCGGCCTGGGTGGCTCAGTTGGTTAAGCAACTGCCTTCGGCTCAAGTCATGATCCTGGAGACCCGGGATCGGGCTTTCTGCTCGGCGGGAAGCCTGCTTCTCCCTCTCTCAGTCCCTCTGCTTGTGTTCCCTCTCTGGCTGCCTTTCTCTCTGTCAAATAAATAAAATCAAGCCCCTTGGTGGGCTGTGTGAGCTCCAGAGCGCCCCCAAGTGCAGACCTGAAGGAATGCACACGCTGCTTCACGATAGAGGCTTCTCAGAGGGACACTAGGGATGCCATCGTAGCGTCCAAAGGGAGTTGTTTTGTGTGTGGAGATTTTTCTAGATCTTTGGTTCTCAAATTTTTCAGTCTCAGAAGGCTTTGACCCTCTTGAGAAGTATTGATGTCTTCAAAGAGCTTTTGTTTGTATAGGTTGTATCTATCAATATTTACCTTCTTGGAAATAAAAACTGAAAAACTTAAACATATTTGTTTAAAATTAAAAAAAAACCTTGCATGTCAAAATAACACGCTTTTATGAAAAACTGCATTTTCTAAAATAAAGCAAGGGAGAAGAGTGGCATTATTTTATATTTTTGGCAAATCTCTTCAATGTGAGGCTTGTTAGAATTCAGTTGGATTCTCATATCTGCTTCTGCATCAATCTGTTCTGATATGTTGCTCTGGTTGAAGTGGATGAAGAAAATCCAGCCTCGGTCAGATATGTAGTTGGAAGGCTGTTTTATGTTTATTTTTTTTAGGGAGGGGTATTTTAATAGACTTTTCAGATAACTGTGGCTATTCTTTAATACTATACCAAAATTTGACAAGTAATCATTTTTTAAAGGCTAGCTGTGTGATGAGGCATCTGAAACCGTAACAATGAACTTCATACGTACTCTTATATGAAAATCCATTGGTCTGTCTTGAACTTTGAATGGATTTTTTTTTTTTACCCATGCATGATTTCATAATATCCCACGTTGGTCATTTGGAAAATATTGGTTCCCTAAGTTATGTTGATCTTCCAGGTGTTGGTACTTTCATTGTACACTATCGAAAGAACACATTTTTTAATATCACCACCAATCTTAACAGAAAAACCTGAAAGTATTGGGAAACTGTCAACCTCACAGTGATAGATACAAATTTTCAAAAATTCTAATTTTTTGTTCAAAGGTCTGCATTTTTATCACCGCAACAAATACCATTGATTGTTTTCTTTGAAATGAGACACTTACTTTGTTCACTTTGGAAACAGAGACTGCCATATACCCAAGTGTGAATGATCCTGGTTTTTCTGTCATTTGTAAATCTTTTAAGTCAAAATGGTATTTTATGAACAGTGACTAATTCAGCTTGCAACTCGATCTCACATGGGTTTTTTTTTCTTTTTAAATAATATTTTATTTACTTATTTGACAGAGAGAAACAGGGAACACAAGCAGGGGGAGTGAGAGAGGGAGAAGCAGCCTTCCCCCGCATCCCCAGAGCAGGCATCCCAATGCGCGGCTCGATCCCAGGACCCTGGGATCATGACCTAAGCCGAAGGCAGACGCTTAACAACTAAGCCACCCAGGTGCCCCCCACATGTGTTTTTTCTTGAGATAACCATCTGACTTTGGTACTCAGCCAAAGTGCTTTATCTGTACGTACGATTTCATCACAGAGAATAGTAAGTAGATGTGTAACCAAAGGCTGAAATATGATAAAATTCATTTTTACTGCTTCATTAAGGACATTCTTAAGGGAAATTGGCATTTCTCTCCACCACAAGACCCCAAGAGCGCGTGGTGGCGAAGGATGCATTGATTCCCAGCAGTTTGGTGCCTCTTGTCCCCACTGCATTTCAGGTAAGATCCTGGTTCACTGTGTCATGGGCCGCAGCCGGTCAGCGACCCTGGTCCTGGCCTACCTGATGATTCACAAGAACATGACCTTGGTGGACGCCATTCGCCAAGTGGCCAAGAACCGCTGTGTCCTACCCAACCGGGGCTTTCTGAAGCAGCTCCGGGATCTGGACAAGCAGCTGGTGGAGCAGAGGCGACAGGCCCAGCGCAGTGACACAAGTGAGACGCCTGGGGAGAAGGAGCCAGAGGGCCCCTTGCGGGGCTAACAGAGACCCTCGGAATGGAGAGGGAAGGCCGGAGTCGCCCTGCGCTGGGACTTGGGGCAGTGAAACCAAAGCTTGAGGTCCTCCTGCCTCAAACTTCCCAGGCGTGTGCTGACGAACAGAGAGGATTCCAAGCTGCCTCCCGGCTGAGCTCTTGGCTCCGCAGCGCAGTGAGGCAGCCTCCTCAGCAGAACCGCTTACACATGAGCACACAGTTCTGCAACAAGGTGCCTGTATTTTTTAATTTTTTTATCTGATAAGATGGAAGCAGAAAAGGATTGGAAAATGTGTAGGCATTGTGCTGTCATTAAATGTTTTGGCTTTGTCTGAGAGTCATCTTCTTTTCCTTTTTTAAATATTTTATTTATTTGTCAGAGAGAAAGAGAGAGAGAGGAAGAACGAGCACAAGCAGGGGGAGCAGCAGGCAGAGGGAGCAGCAGGCAGAGGGAGCAGCAGGCAGAGGCAGAAGCAGGCTTCCTGCCCAGCAGGGAGCCCGATGCAGGACTGGATCCCAGGACCCTGGGATCATGACCTGAGCCGAAGGCAGACGCTTAACAACTGAGCCACCCAGGCGTCCCTGAAAGTCATATTTTTAAAAAACAATTTCAAACTATAGGGCTTTTTTTTTTTTTCTCTAGTTGCAGGAAAGTGTCCTACAGAGCTGTGTTACAAGAGAGTTTGCACAGTTTATTAGAGGACCCCCTCTCTGGGGCATTCATATTTCCTCACCATCTCCTGCATCCTTTTTTCCGTGGGACCTCCAGGCTTGGGTGACCCCCGTAGATGCTGTTCTCTGCCAAATGCACACAGTAACTCATTTACTAGGGCTGGGGTGGGGGAGCATCTTTTTTTTTTTTTTTTTTTTTGGTAAGATTTTATTTATTTGACAGAGAGAAACACAGCCGGAGAGGGAACACAAGCAGGGGGAGTGAGAGAGGGAGAAGCAGGCTTCCCGCCGAGCAGGGAGCCCGATGTGGGACTCGATCCCTGGTCTTCGGGATCATGACCTGAGCCGAAGGCAGTCGCTTAACCAACTGAGCCACCCAGGCGCCCCGGGGGGGGGGGGAGCGTCTTGTACAGAGGCCCCTGCCTAGTGTTCTTCCTCCTTGCTCAGTAGCCAGGGCTCCTCACAATCTTAGCTAGAGCTGCCCTTCGCCAGAGAAGTTCTGGGAACTGTGGACAAGAGTTTGACTACAATTTTGGAAAAAAGAAGAAGGATACCACTTGAAGAAGCTCCTTTCATTTTGATTCTAGGCAAAGCAACACAGGGTTTTTGGGGTCACACTGGAAAGTATTTGCAACGTGTTTGCTGTTTAAGGGGAGAAGGAGGCAGTCAGGTGAGCTCAGGTATGGAATTTCCCCGCCCCTGGGAGCTAAGCCAGGCGCTGCGACTGTGATTTTTATTCTTGAGGAGAAAACCACAGGAGGCACCAGGCAGGTGGATGGCTTCGGGAACCAGGAACCCTGACCTAGACAGAGCCCACGGAGAAACGCCGATGGAGGTGCCAGAGGCCCAGGACCAGAAGGGAACAAGGTCAGGTCCTTCCAACGACTCAAATTTCGGTGTGAGGGGAGCCATACACAGGCTCTTGGGAGAGACACAGACCAAAATGGGCTCTAGGGTCACAAAGGTGCCTACCTCGACTTCCCTGTCACAGGATCCCAATAACCCACTCAAAACTCATTTATCTCCTACGTCTAATCTATTCCTCATCTAGAGAGAAATTAGTTATTTCCATTTTATTGAAATACTGTATTTAACACATCATAATGCAATACTTAGATTTAAATGAATCCATTATGCAGGAAGGATGTGATGCTGGTGTTCCCTTGAGCTTCTCCGCACCTTCCTACAAGCTCCCACCTTCTTGTGGGCCTGTGAATCCTCCTGAGGACAGCAGAAGCGGAGAACTTTAAGGATGGACTACTGGTCTCTTCAAGATGGCTCCCGGGTGCCACAGGTAGGAGAAAGTAGCAACAGAAATTTTTGCAAAAGCATTTCAAGTCTCCTGGGGTAAGTGATTTGGCCGACAAGTATTCATGGAGAAGCTACCACATGCCCAAACTGGGTGAGGAAGTAAAAAGTAAAAACAAAATGGTGTGTTGTGATCAAGTGCAATGAGAAACACAGGTACCGAAGTGAAGAACAGCTGGGGAAGGGGCAGTCAGAACCTCTCTGAGCAGAGGGGGTAAGCTGAGACTTGAAGGATCACACCTTCCAAAGGTAGAGGGATCATTTTAGCCTGAGGAACAGAACTGCCCTGGCGAAGGCCCCCGGGTGACAAAGAGGTATGTTTTTGAGGAATTCACCCTCAGTGAAGCTGGAGCGCATGGGTGACAGAAGTGGAAGGAGAGGGTTATGGAAGCTAGATTTCATTTCAAATGCAGAAAAAACCCAGAGTGGTATTCAGCAGGGGAATGGTGTGATCTATGCTGCAGGGAGATGCCTCCTGCTTTACTGTGGAGAATGGCTTGCTTGGGAGTTGAGAAGGGAGGCAAGGCGACCAGTCGGGAGGCTGGACGAAGCAGCGCTAGGGGACTAGGCCACAAGATTCATTTGGAATTATCCTGGAGAATCAACAGAACCTGCTGAGAGAGGAGAGAAAAATGAAAGATACTGATTCGGTTTCTTGCCTGAATAGGGAGATGGGATAGACTAGGGCAGAAATGGGGGGAGGAAACTGGAGATCAGCAGTTCCCTCACGTCTGTGAGACATCTGCCCTTGAATCTAGAGGGAGCCTAGAGGAATGTTCACAACTGGAGATGTAACTTCAGGCGTTATCTGTACCCGCTGGTGTTTGAGCTCGTCGTAGTACAAGCTGAGAGGAGAAAAGAGAGGAAGGCCCAGGCCTGAGCGCTTCAGCACCCATGTTTAAAGCTGGGACTGGAAGGCAGAGAGAGATCCAGGAGGACAGAGAAGGGAGAAGGAAAACCAGGAGTGTGGAATTATAGATGCCTGAGCACAAAGAAATGGAAAGCATTGCTTCATAATATAACAGTACTGGTACTCTTTGAGTTTTGACTGTGGACTGCTGGAGACAACACTTGTTTGTAACACAAAGTAAACCTATGGCACTTACCAGCTCCTATGGCATCACGGGCGTGTTGGCTAAGCCTTTGAGTCGGAGATCACTATGGCCTTTTCACAAAGTCAAATGTAGGAAGGGCTGCCATTTGGAGAACTGGGCTTGGCTGAGCTGAGCGAGTCTGGACCATCCAGTTGGCTTCTTGGAGCCCCGTCTCCTGTGTACGGTGGGCCCGTGGGCTATGTGGAAGGGCTGTTTGTGAAAGCTTGGCCACAGTATTATTTCTAAAACAGAACGTCGGCGAGGAAGGACAATGCCCTCGCACCCGGGTGGGCACCCTTGAGCTATTCAGCAGTTACAGGTGCAGCTGAGGCCCACTAGAGACTCTTACAAGGTAAATGAAAGGACATGTTCTGGGCTTAAACATCGTGGCTTGTTAATGAGTCTCAACCTAATGGTGACTCCGTATCAGTCCTGACGAATCCGGATTCCTGGATTTTCCAGGATCCTTGGCATCACATTTAGGTCTGAACCAGCTTTCTCTAGCGAGAGTGGGTAAGTGAGGAGGAGCACGCAGGCGTTCTGAGACCACCTCACGTCGGCAGTCGCTCTTCTCCTTAAAGCCTTTCCGCCTGCCCACGAGTGTTGGAGATCGGGCTGGCAGAGGGGGTCCTGTACGGGGCGATGCTGCAGCCTCTCGGGAGCCTGTGACTGAGTCCCCAGCACTGTTCTTCGATGCTGCTCTGGCAGGTGCGGGGCAGTGCCCAGACCTTGCCCTCGAGCTCCTCGGAGGACTGTGACAGGCATGGGTGCCGAGCCAAGCCTTTATTTCTATGCTTGTCGCTTGAATAGTGGTCAGACAGAACTTTCTCTGAGTACCATAAAGTGTAAACAATGATCTGTGTGGGGGTGTTGGAACCCCCATTTCACACAAACCATGGGGTGTGATCAGTGAGCTACTGCAAAAGGGAAAACACGGGGTCCCCAAAGAATCTCAACAGAAGAGGAAAGAGACACTACCTATGTGGTTTCAAGATGGGGCCTGTGGAAGCTTCCCGATCAGCTCGTTAGCAAGGTCCCCATCCCAGCTCCTGGGCTCCCGCAGCTTCTTGCTGACGGTGCACCCCCTGGGCTGCTAAGATTCTAAATTGCTGCTGCCGAAGCTAGATAGCAGTCGATTCAAATGAGCAGCACACCTCCAGGGAGGTGAATTAGTCTCCTTTGTGGAGAACAGCACCTGCAAGTTTTCTTCCCTTTGTGAAGACAGCCCTCGCAGGAGCGCCTTCTTGAAAGCACTCCTTCGGCCACTATAGGTAACCCCCCACTGACTGCACCTGTAGAAGGGACCAAAAATCAAAGCTCCTCCCCACTTACTCACTAGAGAAAGCCACTCAGACCTAAATCCTGCCACTAAACCCAGAAGGCTCTGTAACTGGAGATAGGAAGAGCACAAGGCAAAACACCAGTAGGCACGCTCCCTCCACAGGGGCCTGTGATCCTGGGCTATGCACTAGCCTGCCTTCTCTGTTCTGAGTCTACTTAAGTCTGTGCCTATGATCTATAAAACGCTTAATTTTTTTGTGTCGAACCACTGATGGAAAAGCAACATTTTCCTTCAGGTCGGCAAGCCGTGGCGGGAGTTGTCAGCACCCACATTTAGACATGTTGAGAGCTTAGCGGGCCGGTTTCACATGGGTGCCAAGCCGAGCATTTATTTCTATGCTTGCAGCTTGAAGAGGATGTCTGAACAGCCAGCACTTCCTCTGAATGCCATAAAATAGTGTTTGTAAACAGGGGACCTTTTTTTTTTTTTGGTCTAAACTTTAGACTCTAAAGAAAACATCCAATCGCTCATTCACAACAGTGCAAAACTTTCACACTATTTTTTTCTGGGAAAGAGATTTTTTAAATATACAATCCCGAATTGGGTGCTTTTTGGGCATTAACATTTATAAAAATGAAGTTTGCTACCACCGTGTGAAGGCCCTGAGGGGTGTGTACACACTGTACAAACGAGGTGCATGGTCATGGGTGCAGGATCCCTTTGCAAATGAAGATCAAAGTCAAAAAGAAAAAAACAAATTCACTTTATTTTAAAGACAATGATTGGCATACAGAAGGTATGCACCAGCATAAAATAAACTTTCATGAAAAGCATTAAAATCCATTATAAATTAATTTATTAAATAGGTATTTGGTATATGTGATGGTTTTATTAGATATTACTCTTATTTATTGCCAACCCCCTCCCCCAAAGTCAAACAAATCAGAAAATCTCATAACTCCAATTTACACTAAATAATTTATTTTCCCCAAATGTGTATGTGTTTCTGAGATGTGACACATGATACAGTTCAATTGGTCATTCTCTATCAATCATAATATGACAGGACACAAGAGGCTAAAAATGGCTCATCATAATTTATTTTATGTTAAAATGTACAGCTTTTTTTTTGTTTGATTTTTTTTGTTTTTTGTTTTTTTGTTTTTTTTTAAGTGACTGACTAAAAAGAGAACAGATAAATACAAGAGTGTCGCTGGCTCCTATTTTATACAAGGGTTACGCCTCGCCTGCGTGGCCCTTACAGTCACCCTGTACAGGTACAAAGGCTACAAAAAAGGAAGCAATATAAACAGACACAAATAACTTTTTTGCTTTTTTACATGCGGTTTGGAAGCTTAGTTTGAGCTATTCACAAGCTACTTCTCTATTTTTCCTTAAAAAATAACTCCAATATTTTATAAAGATAGAAAAATCTACAGATGGAATGAAAATGTAAAGTTAGAGGCATTTCCATAAAATAGCAACTTTACACCAAATTCACTATTTTTTTTTAAATCCTGCCAAGTATTTGGACATATATGAAATGTTTCAAAACCTGACAGATAAACACTGAGATATGCTTCATTCAATAAACAGAAGTCTGCATTTATAAAACAGAAAGCTGCCTTTTTTCCCCAAAGAAATCTGTCACCAAAATGGAAAAGGGTCTCAACTTTACACCAAACATTTAGCAATAAAACCCTTTTTGACTAACCAAATGGGAATAGCTTTTATAGCTCTTTACAGTTTTATAATTAACAAAAATATAGTTTTTTTTTTAAACCCTCAAATTAGGGCACCCTAATCAAGGCAAAAAACTTAAGAAATGGCTTACTGTTAGCACAACACTTGTACAGTACTACAAAATGCACTGTCACTAACAAAGACATTAGCGGCATGCTGAAGTGTCACCTTAAACAAAATATACAATAACTGAAATGCTAAAGGCATTTACATGGAGTGGACAGGGAAAAAAAAAGTTCTAGGTTCAGTATTAAAACAGATAATTTGGTGGGGACGGGGCTTGATATCCACATCATATAATGGAAGCAGGCACAACAAGTGGCTGCCTTCAAATTGTAGTCCAGAGAGGCCTTCCTTTGCAGAGAATTTCATATAAAAGTAACAGAAACAAAGATACGAAAAAAGAAAAAGGAAAAAAGAAAAACAACTTGTATAAGGCTTTCTGCTGCATACAGCTTTTTTTTTTTTTTTTTTAAATAAATGGTGCCAACAAATGTTTTTGCATTCACACCAATTGCTGGTTTTGAAATCGTACTCTTCGAAGGTATTTGTGCAGATTCAATCCAATAGTGATGCCCGGGGGCGGG
>PITA01031693.1:0-14942 GCA_004023965.1 Spilogale gracilis
TAATTAGTGGGACTGGCGCCCCCTATGATTGTGAAGTTGTACTGCTGAGCTGGGATGAGGAGAAAAAGCATCCCAAAAAGAGGGAACAGGGAGCAAAGGTGGTCAAGAACCCCTTCATTTCACCAGAACCGTTAGCAAATTGCCCTAGCTTAAAAGCATCATGTTCTGTATTCTGCCTCCTCTTCCTCCTCGGGCTGCAATTGTGCATTATGGGGCATTCCCTGGCCTATTCAACAGCTGTGATGAATGTTCTCTCATTGCTTCTATCGATTCCCCCAGTGAGGCTCTTGCCTGGTTCCTCATCAACCCTCCTTCTGGCTGCAGTGAGTTAAGTGGGCACTCAGCCCCATACTTATTAATGCAATTTAATGAGCTGGTGGCAAAAACTTGCTGATATAAAATTCACATTTATTGAATTTGATTGTCACGAGCATGCCCCTATATGTCTAACCTGCTTGTCCTAGTGGCTGGGACCATTCTGGATTATTATGTTACAGTTTTATTGATGGGAACCCTATTTGCTCATTTCTTTGTACAGAAAGTCAGAGCCCTCACCACCACCAATCTCTGCTGATTGGGTACAGGAGGGTTCTCTGCATGGCAGCTCTCGGAGCTGAGTAGGTGAGAGTTGGGGCGGGGGCCAATTCTTATGCCTGCAAGGACCAGGTGAGTCTGACAAAAAAGGGACAAGAGAGGATGATGAATTTGAGAACACAGTTCTAAAGGGAATGGCCCTACTCAGGCCCTAAACATTGTCACCATATGCAAATGGGACCACAGGATAAACAGAGCTTGGAACTTGGGGGGGGGGGGCGTGTATAAAAACTCTCAATTTGTAAATACCTGCAATTAATCATTTACGGATGTTAATACTGCATGCTAAACAAACCAGAGGTCAAATCCAACTCTTGGGCCACTGGTTTTCAATTTCTGAGCAAGGGGAAGCTAAAAATCTAAAAATAAGACCACCTCTCCTGGTAGAAACACAGGCCTCTGACCTGAAAGAAATTAACTTTTGCAAAGCAGTAGTAGTTAAGAGAAGCCTCTGAAGTCAGACAGACCTGACCTCAACACAAGATTCACCCTATTGTGTGACCTTGACCATGTCCTTCACCTTGCTAAGCCTTGGATCCTTCATTTGTAAACTAAAGGGAAGCCCATCTGCTTTGCAGGGTTACCATATGAAATTAAGATAACCCTTTGAAATTAGGCATGACCACATGATTTTTTTGGCCAAAGAAACATGAACACAATGATGTGCATCATTTTGAGACAAAAACTTTAATAGCCAGTGCACAATTTGCTGTGTGTCTTTTCCTATATTGTGACCATATGTCAAGACTGGATTCTCTGCCATCCTGGGTCCCTTAGGAATAGTGAAGAGCAGACTCTCCTGCTGACCTCCAGTTGACATAAAGCATGAATCAAAGATAAGTTCTTGGGTACCTGGGTGGCTCAGTCATTAAGCATCTGCTTTTGGCTCAGGTCATGATCCCAGAGTCCTGGGATCAAGCTCCCTGCTCAGTGGGGAGAATGCTTTTCCCTCTCCCTCTTCTTGCTGCCCCATCCCGACTTGTGTTCTCTCTCTCTCTCTCACTATCTGTCAAACGAGTAAATAAAATCTTAAAAAAAAAAAAAAAGTTCTTGTGGAGCCACTGAGTATTTTGGAGTTTTCGTTACTGCAGCAAAACCTACCTAATCCTGACTGGTATGTATCCCGTAAAATCATTGTAACAGTTAACTGATAGATAAATACATGCAGAATGGTGTCTAGAACATGATAGGCCCTTTTATTAATCAGCTCTGTTATATATCAAATAACCCCCACATTTTTACAACCACAAAGTTTTACTTAGTTTCATGAAGTGTAGTCCCATCTGGGATAAGCCAACATGTGTCATTCTTACGGAAAAAGAGTAAGAGCAAGAGAGCTGGCAAAAATAGGCAACAACTTTAAAGCTTTTGTTCAGACATCCATCTTATCTACTGACATGCCATGGACCAAAGCAAGTCACATGGCCAAGCCCAACATCAATGGGCAGGAATTTTGCTCCTCCGATTACATAGGCAATGGGCAGTGATGGATAATCCTCTTATTGGGAAACAAATAATTGGGAAAAATTATAAAATCTAACACAACCCTTGGTAAAAGTTAGCTATTATACTTTTTATGCATGGCAGAAGGGGCCCCAAAGAGAGGTTTAGGTTCTTATGGACAAAGATAGATGGAAGGATGGAAAATATGGCTTTGGGTCTACCCCTACCTAGAAATTTTGGGGATCAGGACTGCAGGATGCAACTAGTGAAGCCAGTTTCAAATTGGGTCTTGGGAGCAGAGATCCAAGCATAGTTTTAGGTCCAGAGGATTAAATATGACCCAGAGTAACGAAGAAAGATAACCCCACATTGTGGCCAGGATACAGCAAGAACGACTCAGATGCAGTGCTATTTCTGCACCTCAAGGATTTGTCTTTTTTGGGAGGGGAGACAACAACTCTATGTCAAGTCCGGAATTTCTAAAGGTACCAGCACAGCAGCCACAGTGAACGTTCCCTCTTCTTATGCCTTGTCAGACAGCCGAGATCAGTCAGAGGACACAGAGTGGGAGCCAAGAGGACTGGTTAGGATCACCTGAGATGCCCCTGGGACTCAGAACTTATGGGGGGCCCACTGGGGTTCTGCACTATGCAGGTAAAGCCAACAAAAGCCAAACCGTCTCAGTAAACAAGACCCCACTGGTCCTCAAAGGCTGCTGGAGGCCTATAAAATCAGGTCTCTAATAAAACTGTATATTAGTAAAAGTAAGATATACACAAATGAAAAAATTCTCTCTAGGTAGAAAAATACAGAAATATCACTTGACACCTGCAAGGCTTTTTCTTATATTGGTAGGCTTGAGGAAAGGAAAATATTGCAAAGATAAGGTCAAAGGTGGGAGGTGTGACTGCTGACTAAGGTTAGATGGGGTGGGAAAAGGAGTAAAGGGATGGTAACTTTTCCCTGCTGGAGCTCCCTGCAGACAGCCCATATTAAGGATACAAGTAACTATGGTTTGGAAGTGAGGATGAACACTGACATTATTCAGTAACAATTATTACAATCATCTTAAAAGCTATTGCTGTTTGGTTGAACAGTATGAAACGACTGTCCTTAAAGATCAGAACTGGTTAGATATCAGCAGTTTCAAACAGTTCAGACTAACCGATGCCAGGCATTATGCTGAGCAGCTTAATACTTAGTCCAGCTCCCTGAGGTGGATCCCATGATTATCTCCATGTGAGAGAGGAAGAGACTGAAACTAGCAAAGTTAGATTATTTGCTCAGGGTATAAAATTGCAGATCAACGATAACCCAGGGAACTGAACCCAGGGCTGAGGTCCTTAGCCACTGGACCCTGGCTAGTCAAAGTGAGGTCCAAGAACCAACAGCAGCACCTCTGGGAAAATGTAGTCTCCTTTGCACACCATGTTTGTAGCAGCATTATCCACTATAGCCAGAAAGTTGAAAGAACTCAAATGTCCTTCAACAGATGAATGAATAAACAAAATTGGTGTATCCACAAACAGAATATTATTCAACCTTAAAAACTAAGTAATTCTAACACATGCTAAAATATCAATGAGCCTTGAAAACAATATGCCAAGTGAAATAAGATGAATACAAAAGGAAAAATACAGGCATACCTCAGAAATATTATAGGTTCTGTTCTACACCACTGGAATTAAAGTGAATTATCAGAATAAAGCAGATCAAATGAACTTTTTGGTTTTCCAGTGCATGTAAAAGTTGTTTACACTATATTGTAGTCTATTAAGTGTGCAATAGTATGTCTAAAAAAAAAACAATTATACCTATCCCAATTAAAAAATACATTATTGCAGGAGTGCCTGGGGGGCTTGGTTATTAGGCGTCTGCCTTTGGCTCAGTCATAATCCTAGGGTCCTGGGATAGAGCCCCATGTTGGGCTCCTTGCTCAGCGGTAAGCCTGCTTCTTCCTCTCCCACTCCCCCTGCTTGTGTTTCCTCTCTCGCTGTCTCTCTCTCTGTCAAATAAATAAATATTTTTAATACACTATTGCAAAAAAAGAATGCTATCATCTGAGCTTTTAGGGAGTTGTAATCACTGATCACAGACAACCATGATGAATACAATAATGAAAAAGTCTGAAATACTGTGAAAATTACCAAAATGTGACACAGTGATACAAAGTGAGCAAATGCTGTTGGAAAAATGGTGCCAATAGACTCACTTGACACAGTGTTGTCACAAACCTTAAATTGTAAAAAATGCATCATTTATAAAGCACAATAAAATGAAGTACAATAAAATGAGGTATCCCTCTACTATGATTCCACTTATACAAGGTACCTAGAGTAGTCAAATTCACAGAGACAGAAAGTAGAATGATGACTGCCAGGGACCAAGAGAAAGGGAGAATGGGGAGTTGTTGTTTAACGGGTACAGAGTTTGACTGGGATGATGAAAAAGCTCTGGAGATGGTTGGCAGTGATGATTGCACAACAATATAAATGTACTTAAAACCAACGAACTGTACTTTGAAAAATGTTAAGTTTTAAATGTATTTACTGCAATTTTAAAAAATAATAGTAATCCCTCCCCCAAAAAATCCAGTTTCAGACCACACCCAAGACTAGCCCAGGCCTTGCCTTTTTAACAAGATCCCCAGGTACATGTATGCACATTAAAGTCTGAAAAGCAATGCCATTAGAATATTCTGCTGCCCAGGTGCAAAAAAGCATTTGCTGGGAATGGCCACAATGGCCAAGCTGTGGAAAGAGCCAAGATGCTCTTCAACAGTCAAATGGATAAAGAAGATATGGTCCATATATACAATGGAATATTATGCCTCCTTCAGAAAGAATGAATACCCAACTTTTGTAGCAACATGGACTGGACTGGAGGAGCTTATGCTGAGTGAAATAAACCAAGCAGAGAAAGTCAAGTATCATATGGTTTCATTTTCTTGTGGAGCATAAGAAGTAACATGGAGGACAGTGGGAGAAGGAAAGGAAATGTGAACTAGGATAAATTTGAGAGGGAGATGAAGCATGACTTTGGACACTGAGAAACAAACTGAGGGTTTTGGAAAGGAGGGAGTGGGGGGATGGGTGAGCCTGGTGGTGGGTATTAAGGAGGGCACGTATCACTTGGAGCACTGGGTGTGGGCATAAACGATGAATCTTGGAACACTGAAAAAATAAAATAAAATAAAGTAAATTTTTTTTTAAAAAAAGCATTTGCTGGGACATCTGTGAATGGGAAATAGTACAAGGTCAGCCTCAAGGCAAAAAATAAGGCAAAGGGTTCCTGAGCAAGGCCTCCTGCTCCACAGGTTTTCTCCCATCCTCAATATGAGATTTTGGTCCAGTCTCCTCCTAATCCTGCCCAGCACTGGGGAAGGTGCTTTTGACTAATGGGGACTTGGCCTGCCAGCCATCAGCTGGGAAAACAGAGCTCACCTCCCCACCATGTTTAGCTTGGCTGCTTGGAGCCCCTTGGCCGCCAACAGAAATCACCGTAGTGCCTCTGAGCTCTGCTACAGATGAAATTAATTCCTTCAGAGCTAAGGAAGTAGGGCAGGCAGGGAGCACTCACGGGGCTGGTGGAGCAAACCGCTTTGGCAGCAGCTGTTCGATTTGGGGAACTAATGAGACTCGAGGAAAAACCTGCCAAGGGATGCCAAATATTCGTTTGCTTATGGAGCTGATATAGCCTTGGCCAAATTGGGCAGCAATGCAAAAATGTCCATCATTTTTTGTTCAATTTTGCAGCCCCGTCTTGCATTTCAGAAGGAAAAGGATTAAAATCATATCTGTCCCCAGGCTCCCTCTCAGTTCTACAAAGATTCAGGGAAGACAGGCACTTTACAATGTTGGGTATTCCTAAAGATTATTTGTCTGGACCCCCTACTGACTCACTCACCACCAAGCTTTGACCTTCCCTCTTCCTAACTGTTTGGCTCTGTGTTGCTTTTTGTAGCCAAAGCATAGCTCCTAGCAGACAGTATAACTTTTAAAAGCCACAAACCCAGGTGAGCAAAAATATAATCTTTCTTATTTCCTCATAACTGCATTTTATGATTTTCTGGAGCCCCCACTCTATTTGGCTACAGTAAACCTAATCCTGTTTCAACTGAGGATAAACATGGACAATTTAGGAAGAACTCAGCAAATTCAAGGCTTCATTGGTTATTTCATGGTCTGTTCCCTTTTGCCTTCTCCTTCAAATCACATCTAATTTCTGGGAAGCTCACAGAGCATCACGACATTGTTGGGGGAACTATACATCCCTTGGTTACCCCTTCAGTATCCACCAAAAAATGTTTTGTCTTTGATCAAATAACTACTTCTTGTTGATATCGCAGGGACTTCTTAACGCCTTCTGGTTTCTGGTCAGTGATGGCCATTCCCCTCATTCTCACTCCAAGACTCAGTACCCCAACTACACTGACCTTGGATGACCTTGGAGACAAAGGAATGTGTTCTCTCCTCCCCATGAGATACCCCGGGGTGTTGAGAACTCAGTGAGCCTGCTTCTGCCCATTCTGCTCAAACAACACCCCTAACTAACTCTTATCTACCATTTCAAACCAGGCTGGGTAGGAGCTCCTCTAGAAGATTTGACAGCTGAGGCTCAGGTGCTTTCTCTTCTTGGACCCCTGAACCTCCCTAGCGTATACTCAACCTCTAACCCCTTGACACTCAGTTTGGGAGGAGGTAGGAAACAAAGCCCTTCTAAAAAATACTTGTGACATATGAGCTTTCCCAAAGATGGCAGCAACTATGTCTTTCATCCCACATCTCTTATTAAAGGTGACCTTTACACTCCACCTTTGTCCCTTTCCCTTGAACCTGAGCCAAACTTTATGACTATCTCAATGTCCCTTTCCCTTGAACCTGAGCCAAACTTTATGACTATCTCAATGAAGAGAGTAAGGCTATGTCCCTTTCCCTTGAACCTGAGCCAAACTTTATGACTATCTCAATGAAGACAGTAAGGCAGAAAATACATTATATGATTAGGTTAGATCACTTAAATGACATACATTTCCACCTTCCTCTCTTGGGACACTTGTTCTTGGAACACAGACCCGCACCTTATAAAAAAGTCCATGCATCCCATGGAGGGACTCATGGACAGAAACTAGATCCCTGAACACTGCCCCAGCTGAGCTCCCCACCAACAGCCAACACCAACCTACCAACTATATAAATTAACCATCTTTCAAATGGATGCTCTGAACTGCCCTCAATCCCTACTCCACAAGTCATTCCAGCTTAGGAGCCTTTTATGTCAAATCCTTCCCAAACTGCACAGTAGTGAGCAAAATAAATGAGTGCTATTGTTTTAAGTCACTAACCTTTGGGTGATTTGTTATGCAGCAATAAATAACTGTTACAATATTTATCGGCACCTAATTCTCTTGTTTCTCCTTGTTTTTCTCCCTTCCAAGAGAGATTCTTATCATTTCTACAATGATAAAACTGCCTCTTCATTTGCCCTTTCCAATTTCTTTTATTATAGCATAAAATTTACACCCCAAGCTCTTCAAGACTTAAGCCTTTGAAACTATTTAAAAAAAAAAAAAAAACTGGCTCTCATAAAGCAAAAGTCTTGGCTTTCAAAATTATTATCAGGTGCCAGGAGTTTCAAAAGCCTGTTTTGAAACTCAAACACTGAGCATTATCTTTTTTCTTCCTTTCTGCATTCCTGCTGTTACAGCCTTCCCCTGGGGGTGGTGAGGATGGAAAACGGCAGCCTGAGGTGGGAAAGACAGAGATATAAGGAATTTCCAGGAGCTGTGGAATGCACTGAATAATATTTTACAACCATGTCATTTTTACCAAAGCAGATGCAAACTGCCAGTGTACAAAAATATTCCAATTCTGTATTTTCTTTAAATCAACTCAAATCCAACTCTGGGGTCCCCATCCTACTGTACTTGTGGGAATGCAGACTTCAGTCATTACCAGAACACCTTCCCTGGGCCCTGCAGCCTACTAGCTCAGAAGATCATGTGAAAATCCTGAGGTCTTATTCAGTCCAAGCTCTTCAGGTAGTAACTACTAGTTTCTTTGGCCTTTGCTATCACTGCCGGGATATACATGATCAAGCCAGTCAGCAAAGATTTTCGTTAAAGGCCAGATAGTAAATATTTTGACTTTGAGGACCATATATCTCTGTCACAACTACTCAGCTCTGCCATTGTGTTGCAAAAGCAGCCATAGGCTGGACAAGTGAATGGCCATGGCTGTGTGCCAATATAACTATTCATACTAACAGGCAG
Source organism: Spilogale gracilis (assembly GCA_004023965.1). Taxonomy (NCBI): domain Eukaryota; kingdom Metazoa; phylum Chordata; class Mammalia; order Carnivora; family Mephitidae; genus Spilogale; species Spilogale gracilis. The sequence goes on from PITA01031693.1 coordinate 8,309, forward strand.
CAAGCCATAATTTGCTGACCCTAGGTCTAAGTAGATGTAAGTCCCTTGAATTATTGGCTTCTGCACCAGAGAGAGGCATAGAACTTTTTTGCCAAGGCTGGAAACCCTGATTCCTGGAGTTCAGAATCCCAGGCGAATTGTACATGTATAAGGTGTCATTTCTAAGCAAGGTGGCAGAACCAAGTGCATTATCCAGGGTTCTCTAGAAAAACAGAACCAAGAGGATATATATAAAAACATATATAAAGAGATTTCTTGTAAGAGATTGGCATAGGTGATTATGGAGTCTGAGAAGTCCCATGATATGCAAGCTGGAAACTCCAGAACTCTGTTGTGGTTCTAGCCCAAACCTAAAGGCCTGGGTACCAAAAGTGCTGATGTCCAAGAACAGGAGAAGATGGATGTTTTAGCTCAAGCAGAAAGCAAATTCCCCTTTCCTCCACCTTTTTGTTCTACTCAGGCCCACAGTGGATTGGATCATGTCCACCTGCACTGACTGATGAAGGTGATCTTCTCTACCCAGTCTGCCAAACGCTATTCTCTTCCCAAAACACTATCATAGACACACTGAGACATAGTATTTCACCAGCTGTCTGGGCCTCCCTTAGCAAAGTCAAGTTGACACATAAAATCAACCATCATACCAACTAATCAAGTGACCTGCCAACCTTCGACCTCCCCAGATTCTAGGGTCATGTCCTTTCTCTGACCTTGCCCTCCAGTACCCTCCCACCTCTTCCTCCTCCTTCATCTCTTCAGTAAGTCCAAGCATTTTACAAAAGGCAGGAAGAACTATCCTCCCGAAGCACATTCTTCTTTTAATCTTATAAATATTCCCAAGGGTTAGGAAATGCGAAGCCTAGCAATCTGCTTAAAACGGGAAAAGAGAAACATAAAGGTACAATGAACACAAATTAACATACCAACACATTATCCTGCCAAATATTATATTACACTTATCTATTTATTTGACTTTCTCTCACACGTGCTGTGAGCTCCTAGAGGGCAGAGACCAAAGCTTACTCAATGCTGTCATTTAGCTCAGCCCTGCTACATTTTAAGTGCTCCACAGATATTGCTTGAAACAAATAAAGTACATAGTGCAGGAAAATGTGGTGGTGGAATACCCAGAGTCATTCCCAACAGCTTACTTAACACTAACATATCTGAAGTCCTCCATATGTACAATTTTCAAAATGGAAGAAAGAAATTCTGGTAAGTGCTAGTAATTCAAATATTAAATAAGAGACAGCCTTAGGTTGGAGGCAGATGCTCTGCACACTGTAGGATGTGCATCACTGAGGAGGGGGAAAAGCAGGTTTAATACAAAAGATAAGAGAAAAATCAGAGGAGGCATTTGTGTAGATTCTGAACACAACCCTGTGCCCTTTCAATAGCTTTTGAGGTTAACAAGATAGTTCTCTGTGACATTGCTACTGACAGTTCAGAAGAAGAGATTTTCATCAAACACAGAAACAGAGCAGAGAACAGTGGGAGCAGGCCTGAAACAGGGAGATGCCAGTCAAAGGGTAGAAACCTTCAATTACAAGGTGAATAAGTTGGGGGGCACCTGGGTGGTACACTCAGTTAAGTGTTCAACTCTTGGTTTTGGCTTAGGTCATGATCTCAGGGTTGTGAGTTTGAGCCCAAGCTCAGTGAGGAGTTTGCTTAAGATTCTCTCTCCCTCTTCCTCTGCCCCTCTCCCCATTCATGCTCTCTCTCTCCCTCTCTAAAATAAATAATCAAAAAGGGAGGGGGGCACCTGGGTGGCTCAGTTGTTAAGCATCTGCCTTCAGCTCAGGTCATGATCCCAGGGTCCTAGGATCGAATCCCATTTCAGGCTCCCTGCTCAGCAGGAAGTCTGCTTCTCCCTCTCTCACTCCCCCTGCTTCTGTTCCCTCTCTGTGTCTCTCTCTGCCAAATAAATAAATAAACTCTTCAAAGGAAAAAAAAAAGATGAATAAGCTCTGGGGAGCTTTGTGAGAATAGTCACAGAATTGTGTATATAGTTAATAATGTTGTGTTGGGGGCTCAAAATTTGCTAAGAGAGTAGATCTTAAACATTCCCACCATAAAAGAAATTTAAAAAGTAATTATGTGAGATGATGGATGTGTTGATTAATCTGAACTTGGTAATCATTTCACAAAGTACACATATATCAAATCATATTTTACACTTTAAATATATACAATTTTACTTGTCAATTATAACTCAAAAAAACCTGAATTTTCTTCTAGGGAAAACTAAAGCTTTTCCTTCACCTTAATGTAGACATACCCTGCCAAACTATTCTGCCACTTAGCAAGCCTGTTTATGTCCCTTTGGGGCAAAGTGAAGTAGATAAAATAAAAGGAAAAGAGTGGGAGAGATTTACCTAAAGTCAAAGAGCTGGGCAAGCAATGGAAAAGACATCTGTGGTTAAAGGACACACGTGTGTTATGTGCACCAGTGAAAGTCCCAAAGTATAACTAGGATTTGTTTTCAAAGACTGTACAAAATCCTCCTGCAGAAGCCAAAAAGGAGCTAGGAAGAAAACGAGTCTGACAATCCCAGCACAGCCACTAGGATGTGCTATGGGTCTAAAACAACTTGGGTACTAGTCACTTTTGTTGAGAATCAAGGAAACGTTATGGCCTGTGTCGGAAATTGTCCAGCCACCTGGGTATCACATTTCCACTGTCACCTGGTGTACCTTCTTGTGTCACTAAATGACTAAGGCTGGGTACATGCTGCATCCTATTATGGAAATCAGGAAATTTATTAGGAGCCTCCAGCACTGAAGAACAGTATTAAGGTCAGTCTTTACGATTAGTGCCCTATGCCTGCCCCTCAGTCTCTTTGTCCAGATCCAAATTACTCAGGCCCTCATTAAGAACCTGTTCCCTTTACTGAGGTCTGTCTACTCCTGCACTGTTGATTTGAGCCCTGGGTCCAGCTCCCGTCCCATGACATGCCCTGCCAAGGTCTTTACCTCCCCAGTCCCATTGCTATTATCTCTTGTTTGAAGTATTCCAGCAACCTTTTATTTTTAAGTGTGCTCTATGCCCAATGTAGGGCTTGAACTTATGACCCCAAGATCAAGAATCACATGCTCTACCAGCCAGACACCCTGCAGTAGCCTCTTCATTGGTTTCTACCTTTACTCTTGCCCTCCATTCCCCAAATATCAGCCAGAGTGATCCTTTAAAGCCACAATTAGATGCTTAAAACCCTCCCATGACTTTCTGCTATAATTAGAATAAAATTGAACATCTTGACCAGGGCCCATGGGTCCCACACAACCAGGACCCTGACCACATCTCTGCCACACTGCCATTCTTTTTGTTCTTTGAAGACACCACATTAGTTCCTATCTCAAGATCTCTTCATGAGTCAAACTCGGTCCTGAACCTTACTTGATTCCCACGGGATAAATCTTTGGCCCAACAAAATCTCCTATAGCTCTGCTGTCCAATGCTCTCTGTATTAACTTAGTACTTTGTCATGAGGACCATGGAGGATACACTGGAAAGCAGTGTCCTTGGGAATGGAGACTATCTGGTAACCAATAATCCTGTACCAAGCTGAGTCACTGGTGCCCTCCCTTTGAGTTACCAGGCAATTCCAACCACCATACCTCTACCCTCAGCTTTCGTAAGACATAAATCAGTGGCCTGAATCCACCACCTTCTCTGAATCTTCTGCGTATATTCATCACACTGATGTATGTCAACCTTTCAGCACAACTCAGTTAGAAAGGAGAGAAGGCCAAAAATTGGATGGTGGTGGGGACAAGGGGCGCAGTAAATCAAGGAAAGACGAAATTACACATGCTGTCTGCAGAGTTCTTTTTTCTATGCTCCAGGAATGGTCTATAGGTTTCTCTGGCTAGGGTATGTTCTTGTGTTGCCTGGGAACAAGCATCTTCCAAGTAAGGGACTAAACTGAAGGGATAAGAAAGAGAGAGGGGAGCACCAGGGTGGCTCAGTCCTTTATGCATCTGCCTTCAGCTCAGGTCATGATCTTGGGATCTTAGGATCCTGGGATCAAGCCCTGCACTGGGCTCCCTGCTCAGGGAGTATCCTTCTCACTCTCCCTCAGCCCCTATCCCAGCTCACATTCTCCAGCATGCTCTCTCTGTCTCTCAAATAAATAAAATCTTAAAAAAGAAAAAAAGTAATCGCTTGATCAGCATTAGTTGGGTCACCTGCCTGACAGACATTTGCCATCCCCTAAAGAATGTGACCTTGCAACAATCAATCCGCTTTTATGCCTACCATTACTTCCTCATTCCTGCTCCCTTCTGCCTCTAATAGTCTTTCATTCTGTACAGCTCTTCAGAGCTCCTTTTTATCGCTGGATGGGATGCTCCTGATTCATGAGTTGTTGAATAAAGTCAATAAGATACTTAAAATTTACACATCTAAATTTTTTAATACTGTAAAACTCATTTCTTTCCTAAGAACCTAAAGCCAAGCCCACAATCTCCAAATTTTTTTATTGCACACACCATTAATAAAATATTGCTGAGCATGCACTCCCAGTACCCCCATACATGTATAATAGATTATATGCATGTCCTGTTATACAGAAATATGGGATGATTATAAAACATCCATGGAGGCAGGGGGTGGATTTTTAAAGATGAAATGAAAAACAAAGAGAAAGAGAAGTCTAATTTTTCTCCCCATACTCCAAGAAATGTCTCTATTTAGAAGTCCATTTCCCTAAATAGTGAAGGTCTCGCTGCAAAAAAAATCTGAATATAAGTCATTTATACAAATAAATATTCCTCAAGGGGATCCAAAATTACCCAACCAACCTATGCAAATCAGTGTCTCCTTAAATCTCTAATTCCCAATAAACCACTGAGACAAACTAAGGTATTCTCCTTTTTTTTAAAAGACTTATTTACTGGGGTACCTGGGTGGCTCAACTGGTTAAGCATCCGACTGTTGGTTTCAACTCAGGTCATAATCTTGTGGTGGTGGAACAGAGCCCCACATGCTTCAGATTCTTTCCCCCTTATCTTCTCCTTGTATTCTCCCAGCTCTTTCTCTCTCTCTCCTCCCCTCATCTGTCTCTCAAATAAACAATGTATTAGTTTTTAGTTATTTATTTGACAGAGAGAGTGTGTGTCCATGAGCAGGGGGGAGTGGCAGAGGGGGAGGAAGAGGAGAAACAGACTCCAAGCTAAGCATGGAGCCCAACACAGGGCTCAATCTCATGACCCTGATACCAATACCTGAGGCAAAGCCAAGAGTAGGACCGTCGACTGATTGAGCCACCCAGGTGCCCCCAAACTATTTTTTTAATATTTTATTTATTTATTTATTTAATTGAAGAAGACACAAAAAGATGGAAAACCATTCCATGCTCATGGATAAGAAGAATAAACATTGTCAAAATGTCTGTACTGCCCAGAGCAATCTACACTTTCAATGCCATTCTGATCAAAATTCCACCAACATCTTCAAAGTGTTGGAACAAACAATCCTAAAATTTATATGGAACCAAAAAAGACCCCAAATCGCTAAGGAATTGCTGAAGAAGAAAAGCAAAGCTGGGGGCATCTCCTTACCTGACTTCAGGCTTTATTACAAAGCTGTGATGACCAAGACAGCATGGTACTGGCACAAAAACAGAGAAACAGACCAATGGAACACAGTGGAGAGTCCAGATATGGACCCACAAATCTATGGGCAAATCATCTTTGACAAAGCAGGAAAAATATCCAGTGGAAAAAAGACAGTCTCTTCAATAAATAGTGCTGGGAAAATTGGACAGCTACATATAGAAGAATGAAACTAGACCATTCTCTTACACCACACACAAAGGCAAACTCGAAATGGATGAAAGACCTCAACGTGAGGTAGGAATCCATCAAAATCCTGGAAGAGAACATAGGCAGTAACCTCTTTGACATCGGCCACAGCAACTTCTTTCAAGACACGTCTCCAAAGGCAAAGGAGACAAAAGCATAAATGAACTTCTGGGACTTCATCAAAATAAAAAGCTTCTGTACAGCAAAGGAAACAGTCAACAAAACAAAGAGGCAACCCACAGAATGGGAGAGGATATTTGCAAAGGACACTATAGACAAAGGGCTGGTATCCAAGATCTATAAAGAACTCCTCAAACTCAACACCCAAAAAGAAGATGAACACATCAAAAAATGGGCAAGAGACATGAAGAGGCACTTCTCCATAGAAGATATACAAACGACTAACAAACACATGAAACAATGTTCAGCGTCACTAGCTATAAGGGAAATTCAAATCAAAACCACACTGAGATACCACCCTACACCAGTCAGAATGGCCAAAATTAACAAGTCAGGAAACAACAAGTGTTGGAGAGGCTGTGGAGAAAGGGGAATCCTCTTACACTTTTGGTGGGACTGCAAACTGGTGCAGCCGCTTTGGAAAACAGTGTGGAGATTCCTTAAAAAATTAAAAATAGAGCTACCCTATGACCCTGTAATTGCACTACTGGGCATTTACCCCAAAGATACAGATGTAGTGAAAAGAAGGGCCATATGTACCCCAATGTTCATCGCAGCAATGGCCACAATCGCCAAACTGTGGAAAGAGCCAAGGTGCCCATCAACAGATGAATGGATAAAGAAGATGTGGTACATATATACAATGGAAT
>PITA01031694.1:0-14879 GCA_004023965.1 Spilogale gracilis
AAGATTTTATTTATTTGACAGAGAGAAACACAGCGAGAGAGGGAACACAAGCAGGGGGAGTGAGAGAGGGAGAAGCAGGCGTCCCGCCGAGCAGGGAGCCCGATGTGGGACTCGATCCCGGGTCTCCTGGATCATGACCTCAACCAACTGAGCCACCCAGGCGTCCCCCTCTTTGACCTTTTAACGTTCATCTTTTTGCTAGCCTACTTCTGTTCTTCAAACATGTCAAGCTCATTTCCTGTCTTAGGACCTATGTGCTTTGTGTTCCCTTTTCTGGAGTGCCCTTCCCCCAGTTCAGACTTTATCTCCTCAGAGAAGAGTAGCCAACCCAATACTCCTTTAGCAGGGTTGTTGTCAGACTCTGTTGATCTTTGAATCTCATTATACAGTTAAGATTATATTTTGTTTGGGTATCAGACACAGTTCCAGATCAAATACTTAGGACATTTAAAGAAAATTAATTTTTCAGAGATGGTTAACAGTGTTGAAGAGAATAACTTTTAGATTTTAGAGTGCATCCTCCCTAAGGCACCTTGACATGAATTGTTGAAATGGTGAGAACTATGTCTTATCCCCTTCCACGAAGTGTGTTGCAGGATGCTTAGAGGTATAGGGGAAAACTGAAAAGAAGATGCCTGGAGTCCACTCTTTAGAAATAATGAATGACAAATATGTGAGAGTATTGATAATCCAGTGGATTCAAAGCAGTAGTAAAACATATGATTATCTTCTGAAAGATGGGAATACCATTTGACAAAGACTGTTTCAAAAGCTAGTTTAAAGCTGTGAGTTCACTTAAGTTGAATGAATGTTTACTGAACTGACCTCAGAGAAGTAATAGGAAGTTGGGAGTGGGGGCCTTAGGGAAAGTTGCTGATCGACTGTATGCTGAATAAGTTCCTCCCCAGCTGAAGAACAGTAATTCTTCTACTCTTCTGGAATATAAAGGTTAGCTATTGAATTTCAGGGCCAGAAAGCATAAATGGCCGAGCATTCAGGGACTGTTTTGTAATAATCCACTGGCCAATTTAGGGTTTCATAAAACTCCACAGAAGAAAGAAAATGACCTTTGTAGAACTTTGGGGGGCGGGGGGAGTAACTTTATTTTTTATTTTTAAAAAGCCATTTTTGTAGTTAACTTGGTTGATGTGTATTAAATGTACTTCTGTTATCTTAAACATCTACTCCAAGCTCATTGACTTTCCTTATATAGCTTGCCTCTCTCCATAATCTGGCACAAGAATGCTTTTTAGTGCTGAGTGTTTTCTTTTTCTACTGGTCGCTTCTCACAGCAGGACTGGCCTTTCACCTGGTTTTGTATCTTATTTTAGAAGCGACCTTGTTCTCAGATCTTATTTTAAATGCTGGTTAGTCCAAGCCTTGCTGCAAATGGCTTTCCATGTCTGTGGAAGACCGAAAAGAAGTCAGCATAAATTACAATAAGAATGATTTTACATGGACCTAGAAACAAAATTGCTGTAAGAGACCATAGAGATTAATGCCAAGCTGCCCCTGTCTCCCACCGGTGTAAGAATTTGAAGACCAGAAAAGCTAAATGACTTGATCAAGGTTATAAAATGTTGATGAAAATTTGTCATTCTCCTTATTTACATGAAGGCAGTATACCCTAGTGAGCTATAATTTGAACACATAAAGCAAATAAGCTATTCATTAGGAAGGTGAATATACCAAACTGTTTACCCTATTTTTGAGAAATGTGGGTGGTGCATTACAAAATTTTCTTTCTATTTCTCCAAGTTTGTCACTGTTCAGTTACGAACATCAGTACTTTCATATCATGATAAAGACTGTGACCACATCTGGATTTGAATCTGGCCTCTACCACTTCCTGGGCTATGACTGTGACTTTGGAGGAAGCTTCTCAACCTCTCTGATCTTCCATGTCTTAGCCTGAAAAATAAAAGTAACAATGCATACTTTATTAACTATAAAGGAGTTAACTTTGGGGTTCCTGCAGCTAGTGCCTGGCCCACAAGGAGCACCTGTAGTGGACTGACCACCACTGCTACTACTGCTACTGTCCCTACTTGTATCGTAGAACACTGGGCAGTGGCACAGAATGTCCATTCTCAAATGATTGAAATACTCATCTTCTTAAAGACTAGGTGCTGAATTAAGCAGTTTTTTAAACATACCTTCTAGTTCATTTTATCTTTCTGCTAATCAGAGAAAATACCATGGCCATCAGTTTTTACTTACCTATTAGAATATTACTTAACTCTTGGATATCTCAGAGCCTGATCCTTAATTACCATTAAAATAAAAATCTCTGAAAAAAAAAATAAAATAAAAAAAAATAAAAATCTCTGCCCCTCTTTATTATTTTATACTAGAGAGCTCATCTTGCATTGCCAGGAAAAATTATTAACCACTGTTAAGTTAAAAAAATCCCTATTGCAGGGCGCCTGGGTGGCTCAGTTGGTTAAGCGACTGCCTTCGGCTCAGGTCATGATCCCGGAGACCTGGGATCGAGTCCCACATCGGGCTCCCTGCTCAGCGGGAAGCCTGCTTCTCCCTCTCTCAATCCCTCTGCTTGTGTTCCCTCTCTGGCTGTGTTTCTCTCTGTCAAATAAATAAATAAAATCTTAAAAAAAAAAAAATCCCTATTGCTACTCGTCTTTGAGCACCACACATAGAATTGCCACGTGAGAAGCAGATGCTTTTGTGACTTGAATTTGTAATTCTTTTTGGGAACCACAGTTTTCTCTGTAACGGGTATCTTAATACAAATAATATGTCTCTTTTGAACAGCTATCTCATTGTCCTTCCTTGTATTTCAGGAAATCACTGCCCATTTCTTGAAAGTCCCCCTCACAGCCCCCAAAGCAAATTTCACCTATGCCCCCTAGTTTCTATTTTTGCCCAGGAAAATCTCAATAAAAATATCCTTTGTTATTAGTGAACATCTGTATACATAATTTTCTGTGATGCGTCCCAGAAAAAAATGTCATTTCGTCTATGTAGATAAACAACTGCCAACCTACCTTGAAATTGCATAGTCCCAGGTTAGAAACTCAGGACCTTCCAGCTTTTTAATTTATTGTTTGGGACAGGCCTAGATTGTTTGACCTATTTTAGGTACTAAGTAACAGCCAGAATAAAATATCTCAGTATTTTTCTGTATGTTATTTGTAATGTTACTATTGGTTAGGATGCTGTACTTTTCCAGTTTACAACTGAGGAAGCCTGTCATCATCATTAGTACTCATTCATTCAACATGAGCACCTGTTTTATCTTAGGCACTGGAGATGTAAGTATGAATAAAACATGATTCCTGCTCTGGAAAATTTCATAGTTTATTGCAAGAGAAAAATACAGACACATATAATTGCATTTCAAAGTGATAGATTCTGTATAATGAATATATGAACAAAATGTCATAGTCCTATAAAGGATGGAACAGTAAAGTTGGGGGTGTATGGTAAGGTTACAAAGAGAAAGTGGCATTTGAGCCAAATCTTCAACAATAGATGGGAATTAGCCATTTGGAGAGAGAGGAGCCAGGAAGGGTCGGTTCTTAGAGGCAGAGAGCAGCCTGGCAAAGGTCAAAGGCTTCCCCTGGCAAGCTTTGTGAGGGGAGAGTCTACAGTGTCGCTAGAGAAAAGGCTTTTTGAAGGAAAGTGAGTCAAAGTTAGGAGTTTGAATTTTATCATTTGAGCAGTAGAAAATCATTGAAGACTTTTGAATTATGGCTGATATAATCAGGCTTGAGTTTGAAAACTCCTATTGGTTTAGGGCTGGAGAAACAAAGACAGGTGGCTGGTACCAGGAAAAAGTTGTAGTTCTCGCAGCAAGACACAAGAGTTTACACTAAGACCCTATGTGTGTAGATTTTTAAAAAAAGGGCAGGGGGTGTGTCTCTAGATCTCTAGATTTGAGAGCGTTTTCCTAGGTACATGTAAACAGTATGATTTTGTGATCCATATGATATGGAAGGTGTGGGCCCGGAGAGATCTGGTTTGGGTAATGGGGTAGAGTAATTGAAAGTAATAGAACTGGGGAAGGTGAAAAAGGAAGGATTGTTCCTTGTTTTGTTTTTTGTCTGTTTTGGGAGCAGGCAAGGGTTTTCATTTTGCATAAGGTACATTGAGTGTTTTCAGGAATATTCTAGCACACACGTCTGGATCTGAATCTCAACAGAGAGGTTACCATAGTAATATTTTTGAGTTCTTACTGTTTATTTTTCCATTAAAAACTAAGGTTCTCAGAGGTTAACTGATTAGGGTCTCAGGAAGGTGGTTGTAGAACCAAAACATGAATTCCTAAGCTTCTTATGAATTAGGCCTAACTAAAATAGCCCTTGGGGAGGTGGGGAAGAAAAACTCTTGATTTCCATTATAATTCCTTTACTCTTTTATTTCCCAGAGTATCTTTACTTAAAAAAACAACAAAACAAAGCCCAACTTATCTATATAGATCTACAATCTATTTTCTACACTGTCTTCTGATCTTAATGTTTTCTGACTAATGCCAGTCAAATGAAGAGGGCTCAGATAATAGCTGAGGAGCCCCAAACCTCTTGTTTTGTTCTAACAACACCTTAAAATTCAAAGATTAGGGGTGGCACCTGGGTGGCTCAGTTGGTTAAGCAACTGCTTTCGGCTCAGGTCATGATCCTGGAGACCCGGGATCAAGCCCCACATCGGCTGCTCTGCTCAACGGGAAGCCTGCTTCTCCCTCTCACTCCCCCTGCTTGTGTTCCCTCTCTAGCTGTGTTTCTCTCTGTCAAATAAATAAAATCTTAAAAAAAAAAAAAACCACAAAGATTAGGTAGGTAGTCCTCAGGAAATACCCATTATTTCACATACGTTTGATCTAATCCCAGTTGTTGCCCTGATTCCACATGAGGGAAATGAGAAGTGGTGAAGAACGAAGATGTTAATGTCCACTTTTCGGCAGGAATTGAAAAGTAAGATTTTCCCCCGCTACTTGGATTTTTGAATTATGAGCTATTCTCTTGAACACCAGAGAATAAAGTAGACAGTTCTTCAGAATCCATCGTCACCCCCAAGTTTTAGGGGTCACCATGTTCATTGAAACACTTGGGTAGCTATGAAGGACTTGAGTAGGCATCAAACATGGCAGATCATTGTACACATCTGACACTCTTTTTTCACCTATTTAAAAAATTGGCATCCTTTATCCACGTGAAATTCTAGTTTTAACTGTTACTGTGTAGATTTCTCTGTGAAGCTCATTGGGTTGTGATATTTTTCCTTTACTTTGTTCTTGACTGCTGTGAAATGTAGTTGCCTGCTGCTTAAGGCAGCTGCAGTAGAGTGTACCCAGAAGTGGTTATAATTCTATATTTAGTAAGCCATAGGGTTTGTAAAGCATTTGTAAATTCCTTCAGGATAAAATGGTTTCTATATATGTAACATTTTTAATGAAACGATTATTATCACCCATTAGAGAAATATAGCAGCCAATATGTGCAGATTCGTGGACGAGACAGAGGCACAAATTTTTTTTTTCTTAAGAGTACACTGAGTATTTTAAATACTTAAAAGTAATTATGTGAATCCTATTTTTATACTTTTAATCTTGAATTGCAGAGCTTTTACTCAAGTGTTTACCTTTGGTCCAACATTCCGAGCAGAGAATTCTCAGAGCCGGAGACACCTGGCAGAGTTTTATATGGTAGAAGCAGAGATTTCTTTTGTTGAGAGTCTTCAAGATCTCATGCAGGTAGGTACACAAGTTTTAAAACAGTTTCTAAATAACAGATATCTGTGACATTAAAATGCTTCTGTATACATTTTCACCTTGGACATCTGTGCATTGTAGGTGTTAGGGGAGTGAAGAAGATGGGGAACTTCTTAATTTGATAAACATCCACTGAATCCCTTTAAAGTACAAAAGTCAGGGGCACCTGGGTGGCTCAGTCCTTAAGCATCTGCCTTCGGCTCAGGTCATGATCCCAGCGTCCTGGGTTCGAGCCCCCATCAGGCTCCCTGCTCAGTAGGAAGCCTGCTTCTCCAACTCTCACTTCCCCTGCTTGTATTCCCTCTCTAGCTGTGTTTCTCTCTGTCAAATAAATAAAATATTTTAAAAAATAAATAAATAAAGTACAAAAGTCAGATTTAAGTTCATATCCCAGCTCTGCCACTAATTTTGTTTTGATGTCACAACCTTGGTGATTTTTAGCTTCCTCAACTATAAAATGATAATAATAAGAACTATTTCATAAGGTTATTGGGAGGAATAAATGAAATAACAGATGTATAATGTAAAGCATCTAGTGTTGGGCTTAGCATATAGCAAGTTCATTAAGTAATAGCTCTTGTTATTTGTTAGGTAAAAAAAATAAAGCATGTTTATAGTTAGAGAAACATCTACACAGCTGTATTGGAAAGCATCTACAGGAACTATCAGAGCTCTATTTTGAGGGCAAAAGATAAGTCCAGAAAGGTAGTCAAGAGTCAGATCTTGAAATAAAGGCTCATAAATGCCATGTTAAGTAGCTGAGAGGGTACAAGAGAGAGTTGTCAGTTGGAAAAGGCCATGGTCAATTATACTTTAGAAATACCTCTCTAGTAACAATATAAAGAATGATTCAGAGGGAAATAAAAATGAGGGTGGGAGTCCTTTTAGGAGGCTGTGGTCATAATCCAGATAGAGTACATAAGTTCTGAACATGGATGGACCAGGAACTGATTTTTAGCTCCACAACTTGCTATGTGATCCCAGACAAGAGATTTAATTTTCTGAGCCTCAGTTTTCTCACCTATAAAATGAGAATAATGATTCCTACTTTATAAGGCAGTTCAGAGGATATACAGATAAGACACATAGAATAGTTCATGGCACTTTGTACACAGAAATTATTGACTGTTATTATGAATTCTCTATCAGTACCATTAATATCTTAGTTTGGATTTGTAATCACAGGATGTTTAATAATTTTTGTCACTTCTCATTTCAATTCATTTTATCTTTCTACACTTATCCAGTAAATGGCCCAATTCCACTTAAAACATAAATATATATATATAATCAAATAGAATGGACTTCCTATTTCATTATCCTGTCTTGGTTGGATTTCCTAGTAAATAAACTCCAAAGCAGAGATTTCGGGGGTGGGGCGGTTATTGGGAAATGCTCTAGAAAACAACATCTGTAAGGAAGGGAAGAAAGCAGCATTGGCAGAGGAAAAGTTGAACTATGATTCATGTACAGAGGCCTCAGCTAAATCTTTGGGGAACTTTGGAGCTGGAATGGTCCTTCGTAGGTATCCCATGGAAAGGCAAGGGGTGGTGTACCTTTGTTCTTCCCCATCACGCGGTTACATGACATAGGCTAGCCTCGGGAAGAGGTGTACTCTTGGGTAAGATAGTACTCCTGGCCTCGCCAGTTCCTGAAGAGGGACTCAAGTAGGAGCTGTAAACAATTTAGTATTCCCAGTGGATAAAGCTCTTGGTCCTGAAGGGGTGTTTTGACCACACACAGTATCCATTTATATACCACTTTATCATGTCCCAGTGATTGCTATAGATCAGTGTCCGCCCCAGGGGACGTTTTTGGTTGTCCCTAGGAAGTGGATGGAGGAGAGGGGAGAGTAGTTGCTCCTGGCCTCTAGTTGGTAAAGGCTAGGGATGCTGTTCAACATGCTAATATGCCCAGGTCCCTCCCCCTCAACTAAGAGTTATCTTAGAAAATGACAGATGAAGACTTTGGCCGAAAATGACAGTAATAACACTGTCAAGTAATTCTCTTCTAAAATGTGGGGATTCAGTATCTGGCCTCAGAAGGAGTCAGTAAGATTCCTTAAGTGGCTTTTGATTCCAGCCCACCATCCAGTTCTCTCTCTCTTAAGCATGAGAGTAATGTAAACCACAGAATAGGGGCGCCTGCGTGGCTCAGTTGGTTAAGCGACTGCCTTCGGTTCAGGTCATGATCCCGGAGACCCGGGATCGAGCCCCACATCGGGCTCCCTGCTCGGCGGGAAGCCTGCTTCTCCCTCTCTCACTCCCCCTGCCACTGTTCCCTCTCTGGCTGTGTTTCTCTCTGTCAAATAAATAAAATCTTAAAAACAAAAACAAAAACACAGAATCACATCCTTTACCTCCCTGTTTCTGCCTTGACCCTGTCTCTCCTGCCCTCCCCCTGTAAATAGCAGAGAAAAGTTCCAAAGACATAAATTACATTAGAAATTATTAACCATTATAATTATGTATTCTGTACCTAATAATTCTTATTTAATATTCCACTGAGTTATACTCAGCATACACTGTTCAATGATTTTTAATTAATTGAAATACAAACTTTTTCTTAAAGGCAGAAAAAAATGTGCTCCCCCGCAAAAGCAATCTACTTTTCTTAATTTTCTCCTTTTATAAATTATATTCTGTGGAAATTTTTATGTTGATGAAAATTTTAAATCAATACTGTAACAAAGGATTTTTCTCCCTCATAAGGTATAAACAAATATTACTCTTTTAGTGCCATTGAATAATATATTTTCAAAAACATTTGAAGGTTATGCTAACCCTTCAGTTAAGTTTCTGTTTTCTTCAAATATATTTATAGAGCATGGTCTGAAAGTCAAGGTTAGAAAAACCAATGATTTTCTTCTTCAGATGGAAATTTACTGCTCCTCTGAAGGACACCAGTTTAACATCCCAGTGGCCAAAGTCTTCATCTTACAGATAGGTGTGTTATGCCCTTCTATAGTGCAGGCTTAGTATCCAATGTATTTTTTCTCCCCACATGTGTTTTTGCTCCCCACATGTGTCAGCTTTTTTTTAGTGATTAAGGTATATGACCCTTCATAAGTCATTCAGTTGTTTAGTGATTTCTTTATCTCCCTACTCCTGGATCAAAGGTAATATAACCTCAAGGTATAAGATCTTTAGCCTCTTTTTGCTCTTCTTTCATCAAGTGATTCCTTGCTCTTATACAAAATATATATGTAAATATAAAAATACAAAATATATAAAATAATTATAAATATATATGCATATATATATATATAAATGTATCTGGTTGTTCCTTGGTAATCAAGTATGTTCCTATATTTGATCATACAGAGTTAGTGCAGTGAGTGCTTGCGTCCCACCTGTGTCTCCAGCCCTGATAGGGTGCACCAGGGATACAGAAGGAGGGACTGTCCTGCCTCTGGGGCAGCCTGAACTTACCAAGTGTGTCTCTTTCTGAGTCCAACATTGGGGGGGCCTAATAGGATCTCACGGACTTCACACCAAACATTTTAGTTTTGATGAGAAATATTTTCCATTCCAATCACTTTTTTTCTTCTAACAAATTCTTTCTGTGGAATGCGTATGGGTACCCCTAGTGGAATATATTCTTACGTACTCATTTGTATTGTATCGTGATTTGTGTTATTTTCATTGTATGCTTTGGCAAAGCAAAAATATACATATTTAGGTGTAGATCTGTCTTACTGCTCCTGTAATTTTAAAGTCATTTTTCATTTACTAGTGACTGAATGAAGCACTTTTCAAAGTGTCTCATTCTTCACAACAACTAATGTTTGTTGTGTCCTTCTCTGAGCCAGGTACTCAAAGTCCTATACATGGATTATCTCATTTAATTATTACAACAATCCTGGAAGCTAGGTACTGTTACTGCCCTGATTCTACAAGTGGGTATATTGCACTTTAGAGAGGCATCGGTCAGTTTTGGCTGTTCATTTGACATCCCACTTATTGAAAGATTCATACATTTTTCTTTCCTTTTTATTTACCCACTCTGGGAAGAAAGGGCACTACCTCCCGTAATCAATCTGGAAAACTGAACTAATGTGCAGCAGTATATTCAGGGCTTAAGAGGCCTAATGGATTTATAGCTGCTAAAACCTAGAGAACAGTCCTTACAGGACCCCTAAATAGGTTTTTCAAATAAAGTAGCTTACTTGTCAGGCAACTGTCTGTCATTTCTCTTAGGTTATGGAGGGGCTCTTCAAGACCGTGACAATGATGGTTCTCACAAACTGTCCTGAAGATGTTGAATTCTGTCACAAGTTCATCGCTCCTGGCCAAAAGGTAAGGATGAATTCCAATACATCTACACTTTAAATATGTTAATTACATGTAATAAATATAATTACATTTAATAATTTTTTTCTCTTTTCTTACCAAGGACAGATTAGAACATATGCTAAAAAACAACTTTTTAATGTAAGTAGATATTATACTTTCTCTGAACTTTATCATATTTTATCATAGTATTTATCACACTATTAAACTTTTTTGTTTATATATCTGCTTATCACAAGGAAGGCCCATGTTTTAAATATTTTTATAGCTCTTATATCTGGTTCGTAGTTGATAATCTATGTTTCATGAACAAATAAATGAATCAATCATAGGAAGATAAATGAACACAGTAATTATTAACTGAATTAATGCAATTCAAACTAATATTAACTTTAGTAATAAAAATTTGGTTCAAGTAAAAAACTTTTTTTTTTTTAAAAGATTTTATTTATTTGACAGAGAGAAACACAGCCAGAGAGGGAACACAAGCAGGGGGAATGAGAGAGGGAGAAGCAGGCTTCCTGCCCAGCTGGGAGCCCGATGTGGGACTCGATCCCGGGTCTCCGGGATCATGATCTGAGCCAAAGGCAGTTGCTTAACCAACTGAGCCACCCAGGCGCCCCCTCAGGTAAAAAACTTTTATTTTCAGGTGCCTGGGTGGTTCAGTCAGTTAAGCATCTGACTCTTGGTGTCAGCTCAGGTCATGATCTCAGGGTTGTAAGATCAAGCCCTCCCTTCGACTCCAGGCTCTTGTCCCTCTCTTTCCCCCCTCTGTTTCTCCCCCACTCACACTGGTTCATGTACTCACGTGCTCTGTCTCTCAAATAAATAAATAAAAGCTTTTTTAAAAACTCAAGTCCAGGGGCACCTGGGTGGCTTAGTTGGTTAAGCAACTGCTTTCGGCTCAGGTCATGATCCTGGAGACCCGGGATCGAGCCCCACATCAGGCTTCCTGCTCGGCGGGAAGCCTGCTTCTCCCCCTCTCAGTCCCTCTGCTTGTGTTCCCTCTCTAGCTGTGTTTCTCTCTGTCAAATAAATTAAAATATATATATATACATATATATATATATAAAAACCTCAAGTCCAGTATAATTAACATAGGATGTTACATTAGTTTCGGGTGTACAGTGTCATGATGCAGCAATGTTATATGTTATTCAGTGCTTATCACGATAAATGTATCCCCTTCACCAGTTTCACCCATTCCCCCACTCACCCCCTCTCTGGTAACCATCTGTCTGTTCTCTTAGTTAAGAGTCTGGTTTTGGGTTGGGTTGGGTTGGGTTGGGGTTTTTGCTTGTCTATTTTTTTGTTTTATTTTTTAAATTCTTCATATAAGTGAAATCGTGGAGTATTTGTCTTTCTCTGACTGATTTACTTTACTGAAGGTTTTATTCCCTAGATTCATCCATGTTGTTGCAAATGGCAAGATTTTGTTCGTTTTTCTGACCGAGTAATATTTCATTGTGTATAACCACATCTTTACCCATTCATCTATCAGTGGATACTTGGACTGCTTCCATAGTTTGACAATTGTCAAACCTTCAGATAATGCTTCAGTAAACATACAGGTGCATGTATGTTTTTCAAATGAGTGTTTTTGTATTCTTTTGGGTGAATACCCAGTAGTGGAATTACTGGATCATATAGTAGTTCTGTTTTTAATTTTTTGTGGAATCTCCATGCTGTTTTTCACAGTGGCTGCACCAGGTTGCACTCCCACTAATAGTGTACAAGGTTTCCTCCTTCTCCACATCCTCACTAACACTTGTTGTCTCTTATGTAGGTGATTTTAGCCATTCTGACAGGTGTGAGATGCTATCTCATTGTACTTTTGATTTGCATTTCCCTGATTAGTGATGTTGAGGATCTTTTCATGTGTCTGTTGGATGTCTGGATATCTTTGGAGAAATGTCTTCTCCAAAGTGTCTTCTGCCCATTTTTAATTGGATTATTTATTTTTTGTCCATTGAGTTGTATTAGATCTTTATATATTATAGATACTAACCCTTTATTGGATACGTTATTTGCAAGTATCTTCTTCTATTCAGTAGGTTGTCTTATAGTTCTGTTGATTGTTTCTTTTGCTATGCTGAAGCTTTTTATTTTGGTTTGTCCCAATACTTTTTGGTTTTGTTTCCCTGGCCTCAGAAGACATATCTAAAAATGTGTTGCTGTGGCTGAGGTGACAGAAATTACTGCCTGCATTCTCTTCTAGGATTTTCATGGTTTTAGCAAGGTCTCACCTTTAGGTTCTTAATCCATTTTGAATTTATTTTTGTGTGTGGTGTAAGAATGTGATCCAGTTTCATTCTTTCACATGTAGCCGTCTAGTTTTCCCAACACCCATTTGTTGAAGACAGTGTCTTTTTCCCAGCAGATAGTCTTTCCTGCTTTGTCAAAGATTAATTGACCATACTATTGTGTGTTTATTTCTGGGCTTTCTGTTCTATTCCATTGGTCTATGTGTCTATTTTTGTGCCAATACTATAAATTTTGATTACTACAGCTTTGTAGTATATCTTTAAATCTAGGATTGTGATACCTCCAGTTTTGTTCCTCTTTTTCAATATTGCTTTGGCTCCTTGGGTTCTTTTGTAGGGTTGTGTGTTCTAGTTCTGTGAAAAATGCTATTGGTAATTTAATACAGATTACTTTAAATCTGTAGAGTGCTTTGGGTAATAGGGACATTTTAACAGTATTTGTTTTTCCGTTCCATGAGCTTGGACTATCTTTTCATTTGTTTGTGTCATCTAAAAAACAAACTTCTAAAATATATACATGTAATGTCTGCCTGTCGGTTTTTCTCTGTTTCAGTCTTCTTTTTGTTTATCTTCAGTTGTTCAAATCTGGTCATATATTCTAAAATGGTTTTTTAACCACTTTTCAAACCTAAAGATCTGTGTTTTAAGTATAACACATATGTTATTCCTTCATTTCCACTACAGTCCTGTACAAGTAGTACTTGATAGTAAACTGGTTATTTATTCCACTAAGCGTACTAATCAGATAGTCTGTTTCATTTTACAGTTTATTATAAAACAAACACATACTTGATGTGGAAAAAGAACAATAAGCAATCGCTTCATAAATAGTGCAAACAATTTATGTAAGACTTAGTATTCACTGTATTTACAGTGTATATAGGAAGTAAGTTTGATATGGAAAGAATAGAAAATTGTTTCTGAGCGTAATTTGGTATCATTCTCCACTTACTATCATTAAGTTTAGAAAGTTTTTGTTCTAAGAGAACAAAGAATTCAACCTGTTCTGGAGGAGGGTAATAAGAAAAACTTGGCAGTCTTCACTGAGCTGAGAGTTTCAGGTATCAGTGTAGACCTTCAGGCTACAAGTTAAAGGTAGTGAGTCCTGGAGCCTGAATGAACACCAAGGCAACAGATGTGAGATCAAAAAAAGAGGAAATAGGAGCCCCATGATAGAGAATCAAAAGGCAGTGAAATACAACTGAAGGCTTTTGAGCCTTTTTTTTTTTCTTTCACTGTAGTGTATATTGAGTATGTTAACTGGTATTTAAATAAGAACTTGAAAAAAGAAAGTGTATATTGAATATTCACAATGTACCGAGCTTGTTCTAGAATCTAAACAAACTCTAAAAGCAGTGAAAATAGCAGACAAATTCCCTGTCTTCATCGAGCTTACATTTCTGGGTATTGTAATAAGAAATAAGGAACAAGAATAATAAGTAAAACCTATAGTCTTTGAGAATGAGTTATGCTAAGGGGGAAGAAACCTAGAGAAGAGAAAGAAGATAAGACAAAAGAATGAGGAGGTAGAAGTTTTACACAGTGTGATGGAGAAGATCTCAGTGAGATGATTTTTGAGTAAAGATTTAAGGAAAGTGAGAGAGCTCTCTGTATGGATATGTGGGAAAAGAATGTTCTAGGCAGAAGAAATAGTAAGTACAAAGGCCTCGAGGCTGGAGCATGCCTGGTGTATTCAAGTGGTAGGATTGGATAGGGAAAAGGATAATAGATAAAGAAAGGAGGTAAGAGGTGGGAAAATCATGTAGAGTCTTATAGGTCACTGTGAAGAGTTTGGGTTTTTGCTTGAGTTGATGTGGGGAAGCCGTTGAAGGGTTCTGTACAGAGGACTGATAAGATCTGAATTGGATTTAACAGGATCACTCTGGCTGCTAGTTGAGAACAGGCTTTAGTGAGAGCAGAAAACCAACCAAGAGATTATTAAAGTCATCTGGGTGAGAATAAATGATGGTTTGGACCATGTATTAGATGCATACAGAGAAACAAAACCAACATGATGTATATAAAGAGAAAGATTTATTTTTTTAATTTCATTTTTTATTGTTAAATTTTTTTTCCAGTGTTCCAAGATTCATTCCCCATTCTCCACACCCAGTGCTCCATGCTTTAGGTGCCCCCAGTACCCACCACCAGCTTCTCCCATCCCTCCACCCCCTTCTCTCCAAGTCCCTCAGTTTGTTTCTGTGTCCAAAGTCTCTGTTGTTTCGTTTTTCTCCTTGGATTACCCTGCTTCCTATTGACTTTCCTTCTCCCACTGTCCTCCAGGTTACCCCTCATGCACCACAAGTAAGTGAAACCATGTGATACTTGACTTTCTCTACTTGGCTTATTTCACTCAGCATAATCTCTTCCAGTCCAGTCCATGTTGCTACAAAAGCTGGATATTCATCCTTTCTGATGGAGGCATAGTATTCCATTGTATATATGTACCACATCTTCTTTATCCATTCATCTGTTGATGGGCACCTTGGCTCTTTCCACAGTTTGGCAATTGTGGCCATTGCTGCGATGAACATTGGGGTACATATGGCCCTTCTTTTCACTACATCTGTATCTTTGGGGTAAATGCCCAGTAGT
>PITA01031697.1:0-14874 GCA_004023965.1 Spilogale gracilis
AAAAAAAAAAATGGCCGGTAACTAAGAAAAATATGCTCAACATCATTACTCATCAGGGAAATGCAAATTGAAATCACAATTAGGTACATATATTAGAATGTTAAATTAAAAAGACTGACAGCACTAATTGTTGGAGATGATATGGAGCATCCAGAACTCTCATACATCCATGGTGAGATGTAAAATCGTTTAACTACTTTGCAAAGGGCTTAGCTGTTTCTCATAAGATTAAACACATACCAACCCTTTGGCCCAGCAATTTTATACTCTTATTTAATTATCTAAGATAAATAAAATATATGTCCACAAAAAGGCTTATAAGAGAGAAGGGGAAAAAAACAAATTATGTGATATTCATTGAACATAACTCTATTCAGCAATAAAAAAAATCTGGGGGCCTGGGTGGGACAGTTGGTTAAGCAACGGACTCTTGATTTCAGCTCAGGTCATGATCTCAGGGTCTTGGGACCAAGCCCCATGACATGCTCTTCACTCAGCAAGGAGTCTGCTGGAGATTCTCTCTCCTCTCCCTCTACCCCTTCCCCCACTCATGCACTCTTTCAAATAAATAAATAAATAAATATTTAAAGAAAATATTTCACCACTGTTACATACAACAAAAATGACTTGAAAAATACTATGCTGAGCTAAAAATTACATACTGTATGATGTCATTTATATGAAATTCAAGAATATGCAACATAAATCTATTATGAAAAAAATATAGTAGTGGTTACCTGGAAGGGGGTCATCAACTGAAAAGGGACGCAAGGAGTATTTTTCCTTTTTTTTTTAAGATTTATTTATTTTAATTGAGAGAGAGACAGCACAAGCAGGAGGGGCAGAGTCTTAAGCAGACTCCATACTGAATGCACAGCCCAACCCAGGGCTTGATCTCAAGACGCTGAGATCCTGGCTTAAGCCAAAACCAAGAGTCTGACACTTAACTGACTGCACCACCCAGGAGCCACAGGAATATTTCAGATCATACAGTATTCTATAACTTGAGAGAGCTATAGGTTACTAACAGGTACATCCCTTTCCAATGTATATAAATTTCACCTTTAAAAAAGGGGCTAGCTGAAGGTGTAGAAAAAGCAAACATGCCAGAACTTTGATAATTATTGAAGCTAAGCACTAGGTACAATAGAATTCATTATACTATCCACTTACTTTGTATATATTTGAACTTTTCCACAATATAGAAATGGGGGGGACAGCAAATAAAATGTATAAAAACACTACATACATATATATAGAGAGAAAGAATGTGTGTGTGTGTGTGTGTGTGTGTGTGTGTGTGTGTATAAAGAGAAAGAGAGAGTAGAGAGAGAGAGACAGAGACAGAGTGGGAGACACCATCAATACACTACACACAGAGATGAAATAGAAAATCAACCATGACATGACCTGGGCCTGTCTAACATTTTAGCTCTATATTTATGCCATATAAGTTCTCTTCCCCATTCCCACACTCATTCAACCCTCTCCTCATCCTGCCCATTCCTTTTTATCAGTGTGGTAGACTACAAAGATAAGCAAAATTTTCTCCCTCTATGTATCCAGTGGCTCTTGCAATGTGACTTTACAGCTACTCTCATCAAGTGGTGAAGTCTGTTTCTTCATGCCTTGAATCTGGACTGGTTTCGTATCTTGCTTTGGCTGAGAGAATAATGAGTTCACCCTGGATCAGAGGGGGCTATAATCCAATTTTGTGTGTCCTTAAAAGAGACAAAAAAAGAAGACACAGAGAAGGCCCAGTAAAGATAGAGGCAGAGACTTACTGGAACAATGAGTCTTCAAACTAAGAACACAAAGCATTGCCAGAAGCGACCAGAAGCTAAGAGAGAGGCAGAGAATAGATTCCCCCTAAGAGCCTGCAGATGAAACCAGCCTTTTTCAAACATAGATTTTGGACTTCTGTCATCCAGAACTGTGAGAGAATACATTTCTGTTAAGGTACCAAGTTTGCTGTAACTTGTTACAGCAGCCTAGGAAACCAATACACAGCACAGTGTAGAAGAATCAATCAGCCAAGCCCAACTCAAAAGTGACAACCTACAGGATAATGACCTAAATAACTAGTTGCTGTTTTAAGCTACTAAATTTTGAGATGGCTTGTTATACAGCAAAGCTAATCAATACAATCAACCTTGCAAATATCCATGTGTCTTTTTAAAAAATTATCTCTTCCACAGCCAATCTTATTACTGTCTAATAAAATGGACTACTTCACTATCCCCACTACGTAATACTTCTATAACAGCATCAGTAAAACGTTATAGCATTATTTTTTAATTTTTGCATGTTTGTTACTGTTGGTCAGCCTGTAAACTCTCTCAGAATAGAGATTGTGCAACAGTGAATTTATATCCTTCAATATTAGACATGATAACTTCATCTACCGGAAATTTTCCAAAAGAATTCACTCTAAATTCATCTTTGTAATATCTGTTTTTAGATATAAAATAATCCAAAAGATCACAAAATTCCATACAGCAATTAATAATTACAGACTAATAAGACCCTTCAAGTCAATAATAAAATATACCAAACTTTATTTACAGTTATCAAATATCCCTTCCTTATTCCTTCTAGTCATTAACAATAAGCCTATGCCAAAAGTAGTGGGAAGACAGTAAGCAAGTGGTAGCTCTAACCCAGCACTGAGCCTTTTATGTATAAATGCCAAGAAAA
The DNA here is from genome assembly GCA_004023965.1 of Spilogale gracilis. Taxonomy (NCBI): domain Eukaryota; kingdom Metazoa; phylum Chordata; class Mammalia; order Carnivora; family Mephitidae; genus Spilogale; species Spilogale gracilis. The sequence goes on from PITA01031697.1 coordinate 2,698, forward strand.
CCAGTAGGCAAATATACTCTCTCCAAAGGCAAAGAAGAAAGTTTCCTAAAGAAAAAGTTCAAGGCTGTGGAAAGAGCCAAGGTGCCCATCAACAGATGAATGGATAAAGAAGATGTGGTACATATATATAATGGAATACTATGCCTCCATCAGAAAGGATGAATATCCAACTTTTGTAGCAACATGGACTGGACTGGAAGAGATTATGCTGAGTGAAATAAGCTAAGAAGAGAAAGTCAAGTATCACATGGTTTCGCTTACTTACGGTGCATGAGGGGTGACCTGGAGGACAGTGGGAGAAGGAAAGTAAATGGGAACTAGGGTAATCCAGGGAGGGAAACGAATTGAGGGACTTGGAGGGAGGGGGGGGTGAAGGGATGGGAGAGCCTGGTGGTGGGTACTGAGGACACCTAAAGCATAGAGCACTGGGTATGGGGAATGGGGAATGAATCTTGGAACACTGAGGGAAAAAAATTTAAGTTACAATAAAAAAAAAAAGAGAGAAAGTTCAAGGCAATGAACCTTTCCATAAATAAAACTAGATGTTTGAGTCCTTCCCTGATGCATGAAAGAAAACATGATTCTACACCATGATATTCTACTGCATTAAGCCCTTAACAGGAATTAAGTCAGACATTAAGTAAATCACCTGTGTGTTTTTAGTACATATGTGCTGAGAAGTTACTTTTGCAATTTTTAAAAATAATTATGCCTTGTTTGTCCTTTCCTGCATGAACATCTCTCAGGCAAAGCATATTACCTATACACTTTGATATACATAGCTCATATTGAATATGAAAATCTGGGAGCCAGGAAGAATCAAACATAGAATCTAATATCCTGATTCGCAGTGAGGTATTTTTTCCATTCACCATTCCATGCTGACTTCCTAGAGTGGAAAATTTAAAACAATTTTTAAGGTGCAATTTGAGGTTTATGTAAATGTTTTCAGTTATTGCTATCCATAATTAGTCTCATGATAATCAAGAGCTGGATTATTTAATGGGAGAGACAAGGTAATTCTGCGTGTCCAAGAAAAGGACAAGTAAAATGGGGGAGCCACGGCCAGCTTCCAAAGATATCAAAATAGCAAACACTCTGCAAAAAGCTGTCACAACAAATTGCAGAAATTACAGAGGTTGTATTAGAGAGAAGGGACAAAATATCTTTTGCATTAAAAAAATTCCAAGCATCAAGAACTCAGAGACCAAGAACTAATTCTTATTAGACTTACTAGAAAGTCAACTTAAGACTAAATACCGCATATAACTACTTATATTCACAAACTAAACAAGAAAATTGCTAACCAGGAAAAAAAAGGATGTAATTTCTTAGAAGTGCTTATTTTGTGCTGCAGAAGCAAAATGTGTTGATAAGGATTTGACTCAACTCCAACTTCTTTCATTATTGAAAAAAATATTTATTTAGCACCTATTGTATTCAAGAACCATAGACAGTTTACACTGGTCATTTCTCTTGAAGAACTTAAAGTACAGTGGGCAATACAGACATGTAAATCAAACAAGAATGTACAAGACACACTCTGATGGGTATTAGGTGTTAAGCAAGGGAGACAATAGAAACAAAAGAGAAGAACAAAAAATCAGATGGTAAAAGGAGAGAATGCTTCCTAGAGGAGATAACATAAGCAAGAACTGGATAAGAGAAGGAGCAGAACATTCCAGCCAAATGCTCTTCATGATGGGGACACACACAAACACACACACAGCACAGAATATTGGACATTCAGGAAAAGTGTTTAGTAAGGCCAGAATCACTCATTCAATGAGTATCTACTGAGTATCAAAGATGTGCCAGGCATAGTTCTCAGAATGAGATAATCAGTGAAGAAATCACACAAAAATCTCTGTCTTCTAGGAGCTCACATTTTAATAAGGAGAGAAATACAAGGAACAAAAGAAGTAAATATATAGTACGTTCAAAGTTGACAGGTGCTATGGAGAAAAAGAAGGCAGATAAATACTCACACTACACCTAAAAGGAAAGGCATGATTTGCATAGGTGTTAAGCCGAGGGAGGTCATTCCAGAGAAGTGGATAAATATGAGCATAAGTAATACTATACAGGTGTTTCCAACGACCAGAAAATCTATTTCTCCCTAAAAGAATTCAGATGGAAGAGTGGTTGATGATACAAAATTAAAAGGCATAAAGGGAAGCCACTGAAAGACTCCAATGGAGGGGAAAAAATATGTTGTCTCAGTCCTCCTAAATTTTCATGTATTTGACAGAACTCCTCATGTCCCTCCCATTCACTCATTTAATAGGCACTCCTAATACTGTGTTAAAAATAATATTTTTTAAAGTAACACTATATAAGATGTCATAAAAGTTTACAGAGGTGTGGCTCATGCCCAATTACTAAGGAAGATAGGTGCCTACATCCTATTCTGCATAACACAAGACATTATGTGCTAAGTATTATAATGGATGAACAAAGTTCAGTAGAAACACATATAAGGACATTATAAAATGTTAAACTTATGAAACTAAGGAAGAACCCATGGAGGATTTTAAAAATGAGCAGAATTTAAACAAAAAGAGATGGACAGAAAAAAGGAATTTTGGGTGGAGAAGTAGCATGAGTAGAGGTTTGGAAGTACACAATCATATGTTATTGCAAGTGCAGTATATGGTAAAGCATGGCACTAACTCTTGCATAAGACTTAATCCAGGGGTGCCTGGGTGGCTCAGTCATTAAGCAACTGCCTTCAGCTCAGGTTATGGTCCCAGAGACCCTGGATCGAGCCCCGCATCAGGCTCCCTGCTTGGCAGGAAACCTGCTTCTCCCTCTCTCACTCCCCCTGCTTGTATTCCCTCTCTTGCTGTGTTTCTCTCTGTCAAACAAATAAATAAAATCTTTAAAAAAAAAAAAAAGAGTTAATCCTGAAAAAATGCAAATGTTCTAGGCCACATTACCTTATTTTAAAAATTAAAATAGTGTTTAATATGCCCCATGGGAGAAAGTATATTTCTTACTATTTAGATTAACATTCTATTGAAGAGAAGAATGTCAGTGGGGAAAAAAATAATGGTCACTGTTTTTAAACCATGAAAATGTTAACATATAGACATTTTTGAAGAAAAAAATATAGCAGCTTTCTAACATCTCATGCAGTAAGCAAGGTCGGTATATGAGGAACCATGCAGAGTAAAGGGGAAGGCTGCAGATAAAAATGGGCCAGACTAGGACAGATCCGAACTGTTGTGAGCACTCTCTTTTAAGTAAGGCAGTAACACAGATTACATTTTAGGAATGGAATCTTCTTTAAAATGCGAATCTGATCACACCATTCCCAGGCTTAGAAGCCTCCCTTGGTTTCCCAATTAAACTTCAAAATCCTCTCAACAAAGCTATAATTTGACCTGCTTATTTCACCTGTCTCTCCCTAACACTTTCCCCATTCCCCACCCACTCACCTTTCCCCTCCCACACCCCCCAACCTCCAGCCTTCCTCCACACTGACCTTACTCCATTTCTTTTGGATTGTGATTCTCCATTCCCCTTTGGTTCCTCGTACACTCTCCTCCTCTCTCCTTATAAATCATCTTGTCTATTTCAAGCCTACTCATCTTTCAACCCAAATGTCAGAAAATTTTCCCCTGACCTCACATTCTAGGTCAGATCTCTTATCATATATTACAGAAGTACTAAATACTATTCCTTCATGGGGTTTTTCACAGTTGAAATAATATATTTAAGTAATTATGTATCTAATCTTGGTCTCAACAACAAGTTCCATGAATTCAGTGCCCATGACTGCTTTGCTCATAAATGCATCCCCAGAACCTAGCACAGCAAATGGCACAGAAAGGGAGGGGAGCTAAATAAACATTTTAATTGAATTAATTAAATGAAGAAAGCCAAATAATTCTTTGTTGTGGGCCTATCCCCCATATTGAAGGATATTTAGCAGCTTCCCTGGACTATACCCACTCAACACCAGTAATAACTCTCCCCTCCCCCAACTTATGACAACCAAAAATGTCTCCAAGCTTTGCCAAATGTCCTTTGGGAAGCAAAAATCACTCCCAGTGGAGAATCAACTGAGGTAGGTGATCATACATCCTGATTTCTACAGTCCCTGCTTCCGCCTGTTGTCCTGGTAAATTATTAACAGCACCCGCTTTCATTCTCAGAAGTATCCCAGTTTGGATGACAAGTTATATTGTCATCCTACCTGGATGTACATTTATGGTTCTCTTGCCCAGAACTATTACGTACATGAAGACCATAGTTTTACTTCTAACAGAGCAGAAATGATATCATTATTTCCAAGAAATATGGTTTAAAACAACAACACAAAACCTTCCTATGTAGTATGTTTTGGAATTAGTAGAAACTGTATAATTACAATGAACAGAAGAAATATGGCAGAGACAGGATGAATAATAGTATAGGACAATCAAGTATGGAAAAGAGAGTAAGAGAGAGAAGTCAAAGAGGATTTCTAAGTTTTAGCCTAGGAAAGCTAGGTCTAAAGCCATCTATCAAGAATAGATACAAAGCAGAAGAAGTGTTGGTTTTGCAGGGTAAATGGGGAAGTGAAGATAGCAAGCTTTCATTCTGAGGCAACACTTCCATATTCAGGAGAGATCCACCAGACATGTGGAAGCACAAGTCTTTGTAGACACACAGATCTTTGTCGTGATCAACTCTGCTCTTTAGCTCTAATGCCACTAGACTTCCCTTGCTTTTTTAACAGCTATTTGGCTTTTGTTAAAAGGTCTTCTTCCTGCCTCCCAATTATGAGTACTCCCTAAACACTATTCATACCTCTGTTCTTCCCACTCACTGTTAATTCAGAGTATTCAACATTCTATTAGCTGCTACATCTGTACTGACAGTTGCCAGCCTCATTTCTAGCCTGTAATCTCAAAGATCATGTAGCCAGATCATTTCTAAGTACTTCTACTTGAATTACATTAACTCACATGCCTTTCCAGTTTAAAACAGATTTTTGCATATATTTATTTCCTACTATAAACATCAGCCACCTTAACTCAACAAACTGAAAGTAGACTTTTCCTGGTCATAAAACTGGTTCCTTTTCCAAGCTTTCCATCTTTTTCAATATCACTACAATTAACCTCATCATCAAATCCCAAATAATGACCACAATTTTTTCACTGCCTTATGGCTCTATTAAAAGTCATCAAATGCACCAGAGAAAGCACTTGACAAAATTCAACATCAATTTATGATAAGAACTCTCAAGAAAGAGAGTATGGAGGGAATGTACCTCAACATCATAAAGGTCATATATCAAAAGCCCCCAGCTAACAGACTCAATGATGAAAAGCTGAAAGCCTTTCCTCTAGTATCAGGAACACAAAAAGGATGCCCATTCTTGTCTCCTTTATTCAACATAGTGTTGGAAGTCCTAGGCATGAAAGAAATAAAAGGCATCTATATGGTAAAGGAAGAAGTAAAACTGTCACTATTTGGAGATGACATATTACATATACAAAACTCTAAAGACTACATCAAAAATAAAATTAGTACTAATAAACAAAATACAGTAAAGGAATACTACAGGATACAAAATCAACCTACAAATATCTGTTGCATCTTTACACACTAATAAAACACTATCAAAGAAGAAAATTAAGACATTTACAAATTAAGAAAACAATACTATTAATAATTGCATCAAAAAGAATAAAATACCTAGGAATAAATTTAATCAAGAGGGTTATTAAAAACTATAAGTCATTAATGAAAGAAATTAAAGAAAATGCAAATAAACAGAAAGATACTTGGTGCTCCTGAACTAAAAGTTTCAATATTGTTAAAATGTCCACATTATCAAAAGCAATCTAGGAGTGCCTGAGTGACTGAGCCAGGTAAGCATCTGTATTCAGCTCAGGTTCTCAGGATCCCTATATCTGATAACGGACAATGTCCAAAATACATAAAGAACTCATACAATTCAATAGCAGAAAAACATTCCAATTAAAAATGGACAGAAGATATGAACAGACATTTTTTCCAAAGAAAACATACAGATAGATAACAGACACATGAAAAGCTGTTCAACATCAATTATCATCAGGGAAATGCAAATCAAAACTACAATGCAAAATCACGTCACACCTGTCAGAATGGCTAAGATCAATAACAGAAGAAACAATTTAAGTGTCCATTGATGGATGAATGGATAAAGAAGTGGTGGTATACATATATACAATGGAACATTATCTGATCATAAAAAAGAATGAAATATTGCCATTTGTGACAATATGGAAGGACCTCAAGGGAACTATGCTAAGTGAAATACCTCAATGAGAGAAAGACAAATACTGTATGATATCTCTGTAAAGGAATTAAAAAAAAAAAAGAAAAGAAAAACACTCGTCTCAGGGATCCAGGAAGATGGTGGAAAGCCAGGTGACCGCATTTCGGGGAGTCCCCTAAAGTGAGCTCAATTCCTACAAAAAACACTACAGGAACACTGTGAGCACCCATGAAATCAGGCTGAAATGTGATATTTATTTCGCACTTCTGGATCGCCATGGGTGACAAGGACCATGGGCAAAGAGGTAGAAACAAGTGAGAGCGATGGGAGGGTTACCCCCAGACACAAGGGGGGTGGGGGAGGAAGCCCGCAGAACCGAACCATTGGAAGAAAATACCCCAGCACGAAAGTGCTCTGTGTTCGGGGAACAACAGCAGATTACAGTCGGATTCCGGGCGAGGCAGAGACCAGAACGCAGCAGAGCCGGCGGCGCGGAGTCTGTTTTTCCACCACTACAGCGGGAAGACAGGGATCCTCAGGGAGACGGAGGGCCCCAAGGCTCGAGGGAACTTGGGGAGGCCGGCGGTGCGGAGTCTATCTTTCTGCCCATGAAGCCGGAGGAGCTGGGATCCACAGAGAGAAAGAGTGCCCCGTGTGGCGTGAAGGAACTCAGAGAAAAAAGCGGCACGGAGCCTATTTTTCCGCCGATTTCTTTCCAATTTTTTTTCTTTTCCCTTTTACTCCCCTGCCTTTCTCTGCAGCTTCTCTCCACCCTGTGGGCCAGGCACGGACCCCCCAGGGAAGGCAATTTTGCAGACTTCCACAGGACGTGCGGGGCCGCGGGACCTCAGTCCCCCCTGCCTGGTGCCACACAGCCTCCCGGGGCACAGACAGGGTCGCACAACCCAAAGTCAATTGCGGTTTCGAGGTGCGGGAGTGAAATGACAAACGGGGGCTTTAGACAGAAATCAATCCAGCATCGGCGCCTGCCCAGCTGTGACAGGCTGCCAAGAGGGAGGCGATGCAGGGCCTCTCTCTATGTAGGGGCTCTCTCTGGGAAGAAGGTCTGGGCGCATACATCTTGCTCCAACCTGACTTCCTCAGCAGCTGAAAAAGGCCCTAAAAGAACAACCGCCCCCCCCCCCAGAACTGCACACTGACACCCTGGTTACCATAGAGACCAGTCTCTAGCAAGGGGGCAGAGAGACACAGCGCAGGTAGAAGGGATTGAAAACAGCGCAGCAGGCCCTGCACCCAGAAGGTAAGCCAGAAGCACAGGAGGAAAACACCAAAACTGTAAAACCCCAACATCAGGGGGAAAGGCAATTTATTAAACTCCTGGTGCTGCCCCAAAAGCCCCAATACACTTTATTGATACAGTTTTTAACCTTATTTCCTTTTTTAACTTTTTTCTATCTTTACTTTAAAGTTTCATTTTAAACTTAAAAATGCATTCTCACGGTTTTTGTTCTTTGAATTTTTAACACACTTTTTATCACAACGTGATACTCAATACAACACTCCATAACAATTTTTTAACTTGAAATTTTTTGAAACACATTCCTGTATTTTCTATTGTTGTTGTTGCCTCTTGTTTCCTTGTTTGGTTTATCTGTTTTTCCTTTCTTCTCTCTTCTTTCCTTTATTTTTTCTTTTAAATATACATATAGTTATAAGCTTCAAGATAATCCTACATCCCTATTCAATACTACCCCTATATGCAACCAGTTCTAATCTCCCTATATCTTCAGAAAGTGGGTTCCTCCAACAATAATAACAAGACAAACTCCAGGGAATCTGAAACACTTTCCTTGCCCACAAGGAGTGTTTCCCGTCATCTTCCCACTCTACTCTGTCAGTGCTTCTGTGTAATTGTTTTTGCTTTTGTATTATATAAATACTGGTCTTGGGTCATCCAGGTTGGGCTTCACTTTTTGACCTCTTCATTTACCCTTGATAGCCCTTTTCTTTACCCTGTAGTGGTTTTGTACCATATAAATCCTACCACTGGGCCCCACTCTGGCAGGGGTTTCTTTTCTTGCTTCCTTTCTCCCTTTCTCTTTTTTCTTTCTTCCTCCTTTTCAGTGGTGAATTCTGATTGCTCCAAAGCCTTCCAGCGATCAATTCACCTGGATAGTGGCTGATATATTTAGCTATACACCCCCTCAACCACTCCTCGCCACAATGACTCAGAGAAGGAACATCCAACAGAAGAAGAACCCTGACACTGCAAACCCAGTTACAGAATTACTGGAAATGAACATAAACAATATGACAGAAATGGAATTCAGGGCAGCAATCGTCCAAGCAATGGCTAATTTGGAAAAGGACATTAGTCTCAAAATGGAAGCCATAATAACAGAAGTGAAAGCTGAGTTCAGAAAGGCTATTAATGAGATGCAATCTAATTTAAATATGCTAACAGCTAGAGTAAGTGAAGCTGAAGATCATATCAGTGATTTAGAAGACAGATGGATTAAGAAGGAGGAGCAAGAGATGTCTTGGAGCAAACACCTAAAATCCCATGAAAACAGAATAAGGGAAATAAATGATGCCACGAAACACTCCATTATCAGAATTATTGGAATCCCCGAAGGAGTTGAGAGAGAGAGAAGCCTAGAAGATATTGTTGAACAAATCATGGATGAAAACTTCTCGAATACAGGGAATGAAACAAATGTTCATGTCCTAGAGGCAGAGAGGACACCCCCCCAACATCAATGAGGCCAGAAACACCTACAGGCACATAATAGTAAAATTCTCGAATCATAAAAACAAAGAATATGTCTTAACGGCAGCTAGGGGAAAGCGATCCCTTACCTATAGAGGGAGGACCATCAGAATAACGTCAGACCTATCCACAGAAACCTGGCAAGCCAGAAAGGGCTGGCAAGACATATTCAGGAAATTACATGACAAAAAATATACAACCAAGGATAATGTATCCAGCAACGCTGACTTTCAGAATGGAAGGAAAAATAAAGAGCTTCCAGGACTGCCAAAGTCTAAAAGATTATGCAACAACCAAGCCAGCACTACAAGAAATATTAAGAGGGGTTCTATAAAAGAGAAACGAATCCAAGAGTGACACAGAACAGAAATTTATAGAGGTAGTCTATAGAAACATGATCTTCACAGGCAAAATGATATCAATACAATCGTATCTATCAATAATCATTCTCAATGTGAATGGCCTAAATGATCCAATAAAAAGGCACAGGGTTGCAGATTGGATAAAATAACATGACCCATCCATATGCTGTTTACAGGAGACACATTTTGAATCTAAATATCCTTTCCAGATTGAAAGTGAGGGGATGGAGGACCATCTTTCATGCCAACGGACCACAAAAGAAAGCCGGAGTAGTGATTCTCATATCAGACAAATTGGACTTTAATCTAAAGACTGTAGTCAGAGACACAGAAGGACACTACATCATTCTCAAAGGGTCTATACACCAGGAAGATCTAACAATTTTAAATATTTATGCCCCCAACATGGGAGCAGCCAACTACATAAGCCAACTGTTAAGCAAAAAACAATCATATTGATACAAATACATTAATTGTAGGAGATCTTAACACTACACTCTCAGCAATGGACAGATCATCTAATCAGAAAACAACAAAGAAACAAGAGCCTTGAATGGCATATTGGACCAGATGGATCTCATAGATATATACAGAACATTCCACCCGAAAACAGCAGAATACTCATTCTTCTGAGTGCACATGGAACTTTCTCCAGAATATACCACATACTAGGTCACAAAACAGGGCTCAACTAGAAGATTGAGATTATTCCCTGCATATTCTCTGACAACAATGCCTTGAAACTGGAACTCAACTCCCATAAAAAGTTCATAAGAAAATCAAACACTTGGAAGCTAAAGACGATCCTGCTCAGGAATCTGCGGATCAACCAGAAAATCAAAGAAAAAATGAAACACTTCATGGAGACCAATGAGAATGAAGATACATTGATCCAAAACCTATGGGATACAGCAAAGGCAGTCCTAAGGGGGAAATTCATAGCCATCCAAGCCTCACTCAAAAAAATTGAAAAATCCCGAAACACCAACTCTCATTACACCTTAAAGAACTGGAAAACCAACAAAAAATTAAACCAACCCCTCACACAAGATGGGAAATAATTAGGATTAGACTAGAGATGAATGAATCAGAAACTAGAGATACAGTAGAACACATCAACGAAACTAGAAGCTGGCTCTTTGAAAGAATCATTAAGATTGATAAACCATTGGCCAAACTAATCCAAAATAAAAGGGAGAAGACCCAAATTAATAAAATTATAAATGAAAGGGGAGAGATCACGACTAACACCAAGGTAATAGAAACAAACAGAAATTACTATCAACAATTATATGTCAATATGTTTAACAACCTCGAAGGGATGGATACATTCCTAGAAACCTATAAACTTCCAAGACTGAAACAGGAAGACATTGACAATCTGAATAGACCTATATCTAGGAATGAGATTGAAGCAGTGATCAAAAACTTCCCAAAAACAAGAGTCCAGGACCAGACGGATTCCCTGGGGAATTCTACCAAACACTCAAGGAAAAAATACCACCTTTGATCCTAAAGCTCTTTCAAAAAATAGAAACGGAAGGAAAACTTCCAGACTCTTCCTATGAAGCCAGCATTACTCTAATCCCCAAACCAGACAAAGACCCCATCAAAAAGGAGAACTTCAGACCAATATCGCTGATGAATACGGATGCCAAGATTCTCAACAAGATCCTTGCCAACAGGATCCAACAATACATTAAAAAGATTATCCACCATGACCAGGTGGGTTTTATCCCAGGGATGCAAGGGTGGTTCAACACTCGCAAAACAATCAACGTGATAGAACAAATCAATAAGAGAAGAGAGAAGAACCACATGGTACTCTCAATTGATACAGAAAAGGCATTTGACAAAATACAACATACGTTCCTGATCAAAACTCTTCAAAGTATAGGGATAGAGGGAACATTCCTCAACTTCATAAAATCTATCTACGAAAAACCCACAGCAAATATCATTTTCAACAGGAAAAAACTGAGAGCCTTCCTTCTGAGATCAGGAATAAGACAAGGATGCCCACTCTCACCACACTGTTCAACATAGTGTTAGAAGTCCTAGCAACAGCAATCAGACAACAGAAAGAAATAAAGAAGAAGTTTATGGTCTTTAAGTCTTTGCCTGGCAAAGAAGAAGTCAAACTCTCTCTCTTTGCAGATGACATGATACTCTATGTGGAAAACCCAAAAGACTCTACCCCCAAACTACTAGAACTAATACAACAATTCAGTAATGTGGCAGGATACAAAATCAACACACAAAAATCAGTTGCATTCTAATACACTAACAATGAACAAATAGAAAGGGAAATCAGAGAATCGATTCCGTTTACTATAGCACCAAAAACTATAAGATACGTAGGAATAGACCTAACCAAAGAAGTCAAGGATCTGTACTCGAAGAACTACAGAACACTCATGAAAGAAAGAAGAAGACACAAAAAGATGGAAGACCATTCCATGCTCATGGATCAGAAGAATAAACATTGTGAAAATGTCTACACTGCCCAGAGCAATCTATACTTTCAATGCCATTCCGATCAAAATTCCACCAACATTCTTCAAAACATTGGAACAAACAATCCTAAAATTTATATGGAAACAAAAAAGACCCTGAATCGCTAAGGAATTGCTGAAGAAGAAAAGCAAAGCTGGGGGCATCTCATTACCTGACTTCAGGCTTTATTACAAAGCTGTGATTACCAAGACAGCATGGTACTGGCACAAAAACAGAGAAATAGACCAATGGAACAGAGTAGAGAGTCCAGATATGGACCCACAAATCTATGGGCAAATCATCTTTGACAAAGCAGGAAAAAATATCCA
>PITA01031698.1:0-14757 GCA_004023965.1 Spilogale gracilis
TTTTTTTTTTTTTTTTTTAAGATTTTAAGGAGAGAGATCACAAGTAGGCAGAGGCAGGCAGAGAAAGAGGAGGAAGCAGGCTTCCTGCTGAGCGGAGAGCCCGATGCGGGCCTCGATCTCCGGACCCTGAGATCATGACCTGAGCCAAAGGCAGAGGCTTTACCCCACTGAGCCACCCAGGCATCCTATTCTTTTTTCTTTTAAATATGCATATAGTTATAAGCTTCAAGGTAATCCTTCATTCCTATTCAGTACTACCCCTATATACAAAGCAGTTTTAATCTCCCTGTATCTTTAGATAGTGGACTCCTTTAACAATAATAACAAGACACACCCAGGAGGATCTGAAATACTTTGTTTGCCCACAACAAGGGTTCACACTCACCTTCCTGTCCTATTCTTCTGTCCGTGTTTCTGTGTAATTGTTTTTGCCTTTGTAATATATAAATACTGGCCTTGGGGGTCATTTGGGTTGGGTTTAGCCTTTTGATCTCTTCAACTTTCTTTCACTTTTGATGGCCTTTTTTTTTTTTTTTTTTTTTTTTTTTTTTTTTTTTTTTTTTTTTTTTTTTTTTTTTTTTTTTTTTACTCTGTTGTAGTTTTGTACCATATAAATCCTACCATGGGGGTCCATTCTGGCCGGGTTTTTTTTTCCTGCTTCCTTTCTCTTCTTCTCTCTCTTTTTTCTTTCTGCCTTTTCGGTGGTGACTTCTGATTACTTCAAAACCTTCCAATGAGCAGCTCACCTGGATAGTGGTTGATATATTCAGCTATACATCCCTCAACCATCCCTTGCAAAAATGACTCGGAGGAGGAACAACCAACAAAACCAAAACCCAGAGACTGCAACCCCTGTCACAGAATTACTGGAAATGAACATAAACAATATGACAGAAATGGAATTCAAGGTAGTAATTATCCAAGCAATGGCTAAGTTGGAAAAGAACATTAGTGGCAAGATAGAACCTCTAAGGACAGAAGTGAAAGCCAAACTGGCATAGGTTAAAAAGGCTATTAATGAGATACAATCTAATTTAAATACACTAACAGGGTAGGGGAAGCTGATGATTGTAGTAGTGATTTAGAAGACAGATGGATTAAGAAGGAGGAGCAAAGAAGTCTTGGAACAAACAGCTAAAATCCCATGAAAATAGAATTAGGGAAATAAATGATGCCATGAAATGCTCCAATATCAGAATTATTGGAATCCCTGAAGGAGTTGAGAGAGAGAGAAGCTTAGAAGATACAGTTGAACAAATCATGGATGAAAATTTCCCTAATCTGGGGAATGAAACTAATGTTCATGTCCTAGAGGCAGAGAGGACACCTCCCCCAAGATCAATGAGGCCAGAAAAACCTCCAGGCACATAATTGTGAAATTCGTGAATCATAAAACCAAAGAATATGTCTTAAGGGCAGCTACGCATAGAAGGAGGACCATCAGAATAATGTCACACCTATCCACAGAAACCTAGCAAGCCAGAAAGGGCTGGCAAGACATATTCAGGAAATTACATGACAGAAGTATGCAACCAAGGATAATGTACCCAGCAAAGTTGACTTTCAGAATGGAAGGAGAAATAAAGAGCTTCCAGGATCGTCAAGGTCTAAAAGATTATGCAACCACCAAGCCAGCACTACAAGAAATACTAATAAGGGTTCTATAAGAGAGAAATGAACACAAGAGTGACACAGAACAGAAATTTACAGAGTTAATCTATAGAAACATGAGCTTCACAGGGAACATGATGTCAATAAAAACATATCTATCAATAATCACTCTCAATGTGAATGGCCTAAATGCTCCAATAAAAAGGCACATGGTTGCAGACTGGATAAAACGACAAGACCCGCATATGCTGTTTATAAGAGACACATTTTGAATCTAAAGACACTTCCAGATTGAAAGTGAGGGGATGGAGGACCATCTTTCATGCCAATGGATCTCAAAAGAAAGCCGGGTAGTGATTCTCATGTCAGACAAATTGGATTTTAATCTAAAGACTGTAGTCAGAGACACAGAAGGACACTACATCATTCTCAATGGGTCTATACACCAAGAAGATCTAACAATTGTAAATATTTATGCCCCCAACATGGGAGCAGCCAACTACATAAGCCAACTGTTAAGCAAAATAAAGAGTCATATTGGTATGAACACATTAATTGTAGGAGATCTTAACACACCACTGTCAGCAATGAACAGATCATCCAAAACAAGAGCCTTGAATGACACATTGGACCAAATGGATCTCAAGGATACATTCAGAACATCCCACCCTAAAACAGCAGAATACTCAGTCTTCTCGAGTGCACATGGAACTTTCTCCAGAAGAGACCACATACTAGGTCACAAATCAGGGCTCAACCAATACCAGAAGATTGAGATTATTCCCTGCATATTCTCTGACCACAATGCCTTGAAACTGGAACTCAATCACAACAAAAGTTCAGAAGAAAATCAAACACTTGGAAGCTAAAGATGATCCTGCTCAAGAATCTGTGGATCTACCAGGAAATCAAAGAAGAACTGAAACAGTTCATGGAAACCAATGAGAATGAACATACATCACCAAAACCTATAGGATACAGCAAAGGCAGTCCTAAGGGGGAAATACATAACCATCCAAGCCTCACTCAAAAAAATTGAAAAATCCCAAATACACCAACTCTCATTACACCTTAACTGGAAAATCAACAACAAATTAAACCAACCCCACACACAAGATGGGAAATAATTAAGATTAAAGCAGAGATCAATGAATTAGAAACTAGAGATACAGTAGCACACATCAACAAAACTAGAAGCTGGTTCTTTGAAAGAATTAATAAGATTGCTAAACCATTGGCCAAATTCATCCAAAAAGAAAAGGGAGAAGATCCAAATTAGTAAAATTATGAATGAAAGGGGAGAGATCACAACTAACACCAAGGAAAAAGAAACAATCATCAGAAATTACTATCGGGCACCTGGGTAGTTCAGTGGGTTAAAGCCTCTGCTTTCAGCTCAAGTCATGATCTCAGGGTCCTGAGATCGAGGCCCACGTTGGGCTCTCTGCTCAGCAGGGGGCCTGCTTCCTCCTCTCTCTCTGCCTGCCTCTATCTACTTGTGATCTCTCTCTGTCAAATGAATACATAAAATCTTAAAAAAAAAAAAAGAAATTACTATCAACAGTTATATGCCAATACGTTAAACAACCCAGAAGATATGAATGCATTCCTGGAAACCTATAAACTTCCAAGACTGAAACAGGAAGAAATGGACAATCTGAATAGACCTATATCTAGTAATGAGATTGAAGCAGTGATCAAAAACCTCCCCAAAACCAAGAGCCCAGGACCAGATGATGCCCACTCTCACCACTATTGTTCAACGTAGTGTTAGAAGTCCTAGGAACAGCAGTCAGACAACAGAAAGAAATAAAAGGTATTCAAATTGTCAAAGAAGTCAAACTCTCTTCACTGACGACATGATACTTTATATGCAAAACCCAAAAGACTCTACCCCCAAACTACTAGAACTCATACAACAATTCAGCAATGTGGCGGATACAAAATCAACACACAGAAATCAGTTGCATTTTTATACACTAACAATGAAAATATAGAAAGGGAAATCAGAGAATCGATTCCGTTTACTATAGCACCAAAAACTGTAAGATACCTAGAAATAAACCTAACCAAAGAAGTTAAGGATCTCTACTCCAGTTACTATAGAACACTCATGAACACAACTGATGATTTTTAAAGCACATTCCATGCTTAACTTGGGTAATTTCTGTTCCAGAATTAGAGGCAGTTATTTCTCTAAGAGATATTCATTTTAGTTATTAGGAGAGGTAATTAAGCCTGCAAAATGGGAAATAAACAAACTTAGCACTCTTACTAATGCTCAGTTGGCCATTCTTTTCAGGCTTTACAATGAACTAACTGAAGAAACTAAGTTGATGATAGATACTTTTAAAAAAAGATTTTATTTATTTATTTGACAGAGATAGCAGAGGCAGATGGAGCAGCAGGTAGAGAGGAACAAGCAGGCTCCTGCTGAGCAGGGAACCCAATGCCAGGACTTCCGATCATGACCTGAAGTGAAGACAGATGTTTAATCAACGGAGTCACCTGGCACCTGAGACACTTTAAAGAGATTTTTGTTGTTGTTGTTAGATTTTATTTATTTATTTGACACAGAGAGCACAGGTAGGCAGAGGGGCAGGCAGAGGGAGAGGGAGATGCAGGCTCCCTGCTGATCAGGGAGCCCAATGTGGGGACTCTGTCCCAGAACTCTGGGATCATCACCTTAGCTGAAGGCAGCTGCTTAATTGACTGAGCCACCAGGCAGGTGTTCCAACACTTTAAAGAGATGTAAGTCTTCATGACATCTTATTGATACCACACCCATTCAGATTTAGGACTATCAGACTTTTTTAGATTTTCTACATTGCATTCATATCTCCCTTCTTTTGTAACTAGAATCCAAATTCTCCAGGGCACAGAAGATAATAGAGTTTGTATATTCCATAAGCATTATTTTAAATTTATCCCACATTATATACACATTCCCAGGAAAATGACATCAATTCTTCCACCACATAAGTAATTACTGAGAAGAGTTCAACTTTTTGCATACGTTTTCCCAATTTCCCACAGTTTTAATAATTGTATTATATCTACAATATCTAGTCATGCAATCATCCTTTACTGTTCTCCTTCATGTTTAAGCCTTGTTCAATTTTAATTCTGTCAATATCTTCATGCTTAACTTTCACCACCTTCCTTGTGTCAGTGCCTTTAGAGCCATTTGCTTGTCTGAAGACTGTTCTAGAAATTTCTCTGGAAGTCCCCAGGAAAAAATGCCTCTTGACTTCTTCTGTGTTGATACAAATTTGCTCATGCCTTATACTAGAAAGTCAGTATTCAATATATAACTCTATTATTTGTGTACAAAAAAATTACTGTTGAAAGTCTAATTTTCTATCTCATGTAGGTTTTTCTCTTGATGCCCAATTGAGTTTTTGCTTTTAAAAATCTTTTCGAGTATAACAACTTTAATAAAATATGTCTAGGGCTTGGTCACTCTGGATCTTCTTCAGTATGAATTTATACTATTTTAACTTCAGGGAAATTTTCAAGTTATAGTTTGTTTTTCTATTTGTTATTTTTCCATGCTTTGGGTTTCTTCTTTAGAAAGTCTTATCATGTCTATTTTGGTCTTCTTTGCCTGGCTTCAATAACTATCACATTTCATTGAAACTTTATCTTTTTTCTTTTTAAAATAGCTATCTTAAATTTCAAATTAAAAAAACAATTTCTACTTTATTTACTTGTTTGTAAATTGTGTTGCCATTAATTTTTTCGTTTCTTTCTTGACTAATATCACTTCAATTTTGATTTCCTCTAATACTCATTTATGTTGTTCTTATGTCTGCTGTCATTTGCAAATGGCCTATAACTCATCCTAAAATTTTTATTTTCCTCGGGATTGTTATTCTCTACCATATTTTTTCTTATAATATGTATGTATAGAATTTGACCTTGGTAATTATCTGTTGCTTGTTTTATGCAACAGAGTTTTTCTGAACTTTTAAATTTAGTTTATTTAAATTCACTTGTTCTGAAAATTTCCAATTTAGTGCTCCTTTTTCTTTTTCTTTTTTTTTGTTTTGAGTGAAAAAAAAAAACACTAACATCCTTTCTGAGATTTACTGGGTTTCTTAACCTTTACCTACTTTTACTTGGACATTTTGTTCTTTCCTCTCTGTTCTCATATTGCTTAATTTTTATTCCACTCTCACCTTTTACTCCTCATGGTAGCTTGCAGAGCTCTTAAAGACTTTGGTATTTATGGTGGATTCCATGTACTCATCCATTTCACCAGACAGCCCTCCTCCGTATGGCAGCTCATGTTCTCAAGCTGACTCACAACAATTTCTGCTGCTCTTGGACGTGTCAGGTGCCTTGCAATTTCCCTTTGCTTTCAGCCTCGCATATGTGGATCCTATGCAGGTTTGGTGGGGTTTTTTTGTGTGTGTATGTGTGTTTGTGTGTGTGTGTGTGTGTTTTAATTCGACCTACTTGTGTTTTGAGATTCATGGGGGATAACTTGCCACCTAGTTATGTTATAAATCCTTTCCATGAGGTTTTGTTTTTGCTAGATAATTTTACTGTTTTTTTTCTTTGAATATAAGAATTGAAAAAGATTAAAAATTGTCACTACTACCATTTGTCAAGAATCCTCCATAGGTAACATTTTCTTAAACATTTTAATGTATTCCTTATTGGGAACATATATGGATATCCAGTCAGCTCTAGTACTAAATATGAAACTCCTTTCTATAGATTTAAATTTCCTGATTTTACCTAATTTTTTTCTAGTATTTTTCTATTATCTAATTTTTTATTAGCTATTTGGCTTTTTCTGCTTGTTTAATACTAGTTTTGCTACCTGATATTTTTTTTTCATTTTTATCTACTAATTTGAAATTGTCATTCCCATTTTCTTTTTTACAAATCACTTTAAAGATCTCCTGATTTTGTTTGTTCTATAAGGTTTCTTTAATTGCATGGTTGAGAAACAGAAAATGGGAAAAGCCCCAAAGTCCCAGAAAGTTAAGAATCTACAAACCCACTTCCCCCCACACAGCCACACATATAAAACATATGAAATTTTGGTACTAATATATAATTGTAATAATATATAATTTTTCCAATTCAGGTTTGTGAGTTTATTTTTTGGCTTTTAAAATTATGACTCAGTGACTAGGCATTGTATAAGTTAGGTTTAAGAAATTGTTAAATTAACAATACCCAAAGTAATAATCCTAAGACATGACAGACCACCCATGAAAATAAAATGGATATTCCAGGTTGGCTGACATTTCCCACTGCAATCTCAAAAGGTTTCAAGATTGTCCTGGTTATCACTTTCAAGTAGGCACCAGAGGAAAGAGGTGGCAGAGAAAAAGCCCAACTTCTTCCGAATCCCCTTGGGTCACATTTTATTTTTGAGAACCAGTACTATACCTGGAGATGGATAGGATGGAAAATTAGCTACTTTCTAATATTCCATACCATAGAACAGTACAGTCCTGATTCTCTGTCAAGTATTTTGGATGAATATCCAAACATCCATGGACATTAAATAAATGTGATTAAAGTGATCATCACTAGGGATTAAAATAAAAAAACACAATTAAACCAAAATAATGTTTCTTTATTCTCACTCTAATTAGCAGCTCACCATCTCTTAAATGTCTTTCTATTTAATTTTAAAAAGACTTATTCAAAGAAACAAATTTGTTTTGTCAAAAGAGCTAAAGAACTAGCCTACTTGGCTTGTCATTGATCTGACATCAGCAGAGTGCCTGGCTTGCTCATTTCCTAGTATTTTGTTTCCTTGGACAAGTTACTTGGTCTTTCTTTTGCTTCATTTTCTTGAGCTTTAAAGTAGACACTTAAATAGGACTTAACTCACAGAGTAATAGTGAGGAATATATAAATTATTATTTTTAAAATACATAGAATAGGGGCTCCTGGGTGGCTCAGTTGGTTGGGCGACTGCCTTCGGCTCAGGTCATGATCCCGGAGACCCGGGATTGAGTCCCATATCGGGCTCCCTGCTCGGCGGGAGACCTGCTTCTCCCTCTCTCACTCCCCCTGCTTGTGTTCCCTCTCTGGCTGTGTTTCTCTCTGTCAAATAAATAAAATCTTTAAAAATAAAATAAAATAAAATAAAATACATGGAATAGAGACCAGCACATAATCATCATAACTCCAGGAGGATTAGGCATTTGTAGGTGGTACCCTAACCTGAACTTGAAGGTATCAGCAAAAACATTACTGATGAAGTGGCATCAGTGCCCCACTGGACCCGAGTTATAATTTAGATTCATCCAAGAAAAATTAGAGGTATGTAACCCACAGCCACAACAGTATGTCACTACTCAGAAAGTTCAGAGAGCATTACTTTGGATAGTTGAAGAAAAAAAAAAAAAAGGAAAAACAATCAGAAAGCCTGAAGGCTTTGTCAGATAACTCTATTTTTAACTTGTTGAGGAACTTCCATACTATTTTCCAGAGTGTCTGCACCAGCTTGCAATCCCACCAACAGTGTAAGAGGGTTCCCCTTTTTCCATATCCTTGCCAACATTTGTTGTTTCCTGACTGGTTAATTTTGACCACTTTTTTTTTTTTTAAACTTTAAATTTATTTTATTTTTTCCCCAGTGTTCCAGGATTCATTGCCCATGCCCCACACCCAGTGCTCCATGCAATAGGTGCCCTCAGTACCCACCACCAGGCTCTCCCATCCCCCACCCCGTCCCTCCAAGTCCCTCAGTTTCTGTATCCAAAGTCTCTCGTGTTTCGTTTCTCTCCCCGAATTACCCTACTTCCCATTTACTTTCCTTCTCCTACTGTCTTCTATATTACCCCTTATGCACCACAAGTAAGTGAAACCATGTGATACTTGACTTTTTATACTTGGCTTATTTCACTCAGCATAATCTCTTCCAATCCAGTCCATGTTGCTACAAAAGTTGGATATTCATCTTTTCAAGATTCCTTAAAAAATTAAAAATAGAGCTACCCTATGACCCTGCAATTGCACTACTGGGCATTTACCCCAAAGATACAGATGTAGTGAAAAGAAGGGCCATATGTACCCCAATGTTCATCGCAGCAATGGCCACAATTGCCAAACTGTGGAAAGAGCCAAGGTGCCCTAAAACAGATGAATGGATAAAGAAGATGTGGTACATGTATACAATTTTGACCACTTCTGACTGGTATGAGGTGATACCTCATTGTGGTTTCAGTTTGCATTTCCCTGATGCCATGTGACATTGGGCATTTTTTCCTGTGTCTGTTGGCCATTTGTAAGTCTTCTCTGGAGAAATGTCTATTTATGTCTTCTGCCCATTTCTTGATTGGATTATTTGTTCTTTGGGTGTTGAGTTTGATAAATTCTTTATAGATTTTGGATACTAAACCTTTATCTGATGAAACATTTGCAAAAATCTTCTACGATTCTGTAGGTCGTCTTTTGGTTTTGTTGATTGCTTCCTTTAATGGATGAGATGGATCAATAAGCGAGAGCCAGACCCACACCATTGTCGGGGCTTGTTGGCTGTTTAAGGAGGATGAAGAGGCTATAAAGAGACCACGTATGTTCATAGTGAGTTGAGGAGCAGAAATATGACTGCATATTGGACTGACTTCAACATTTCTGCTCTTCCTTATAGATATAACTGGAATTCTGGGGGAAGCTAACATTTTCAGAGATTGCAGAGGAATAGAAATCAGGGCATGGAGAAGAATCAGACAGAAGGAAAGAGATGAGGAAGGCATGATTCCCTGCAAACTGAGGGGGAGAAAGATTTAAAAGGGAAAATGTTCAACAGTATCATGATGTACTCCAGAGAAGTCACATCAGGTAAATAGACATGAGATTCTTACTTAGGCTATTTAGGAGTAAAAACAAAATGGAAACTAAGGGTGACTCATGTACTCCTGGGTCTATTTATGCAATCTTTTCTCACACCTGACATCTAAGCAAAAAAAGCCAAGGTCATTATCAGCATCTTAATGCTCTTTTTATTTTTACAACAGATTGATCTGGGGCTGTTGACATTTCTTCCCAGCTGTGCCTATATATACTCATTTTTCTCTTTTCTCTTTTTTCAGCTCCTTCCTTTTTGTATAAATCAGTTTCTTACTGAAAAAAAAAAGAAATAATGAAGTGTATAAAGTTGTCATTCTACATCAAGTTGAGAAAGAACAGCCTTTTAGAGAGGCAGTTCTTGGAGCCAAGTCCCAGGTATGACATAAAAAGACCAGACGAAACATATACCATAAAAGTAGCGTAAAAATCTGTAATTATCAGATTATTTTAATACATTAATAATGCCAAGAAAAATTAAGCAGGTCTCTTTCAGGTTGGTCAAAATGAAATACTTACGTTAATTTTCTTTTGGTCTATCTTCAAACCACTCCCATTTAGAAATTTTAAGGCCTATGAAAATGAGATTTTCCTAAGAAAATGGTTTCTTAATCTTACACTTACTGCAAATGAGTAAAGCAGGGGTAGTATTACAGAGCGGTTACAGAGATAGGCTTTTTAAAAGATTTAATTTATTTTTTTGACAGAGAGAAACACAGCGAGAGAGGGAACACAAAAAGAGGGAGTGAGGAAAGGGAGGAGCAGGCTTCCCGCTAGGCAAGGAGCCCAATGTGGCTTGATCTCAGGAGTCTAGGATCATGACCTGAGCCGAAGGCAGACGCTTAATGACTGAGCCACCCAGGCGCCCATATAGGTGAGCAGTTCTTATGTTACTCTATCTGTAACAGACAGTTTATTTAACCAATTCTGGTTCAGTTCTTTTTGTAAACTATGGCTGTAATTGTGTTTGCTATATGTAATTGCTTTGAAGCTTAAATAAATGCCCAGCACTTACCAATTGCTCAAAAAATATTAGGTATTTGTTACTAACCCATACTTTTTATTTTTATAGGAGTTATATGATTTATTATAAATCAGTTTTTGTTTTTGCATTCTACCTCGAACTTCTGTAGATTTATAAAAACAAGTCTTGTCGTGAATATGGTAAGCAGTTTTTATTTCATATACAGATTGATATTAAGACTCTCAAATAAACTTCTATTCTTATAAGAGAAGGCAGCATTACCAATGTTTTATGTAGAAAACTTCCTTTATTTTATCCTCTAATTTATATTTCCTTCTTTTCTGCTCTAATTATATTTTTCTTTGTTAGGACCATGAAACTCAGTAAAGAGCCATGATAGCCACATCTTTTCTTCCCGTATTGACCACCTTAATTCACTTATTAGACTAAAAATTCATCTTAAAATTTTTAAAAAGATTTTATTTATTTGACAGAGAGAAACACAGCCAGAGAGGGAACACAAGCAGGGGGAGCGAGAGAGGGAGAAGCAGGCTTCCCGCCGAGCAGGGAGCCCAATGCGGGGCTTGATCCCGGGTCTCTGGGATCATGACCTGAGCCCATGGCAGACGCTTAATGACTGAGCCATCCAGGCGCCCCCTTAAATTTTCTTAATTCCTTGTCATATGCCCACAATTTATAAATTGTTGAATCACTTTTAATTATTTTCTAAACTTTCTATACTAGTTTACATATTCCTTTTCAGTCTTTAATTAGCTATTAAACAGATTCTGTCATTGACAATAGAGAAGCTTAATGCAAAACATGTGAATTCTTCTTTAAAGTGTCTCTAATGTTTTAATATTTCTCCCAATTCCTCTATTTTTGCCCTCTTTTCCATCCCAGCAGAAACACTTTACGGTTTCCTTTTTGCCAAAGATCCATCTCCCACTTTCCATTCACTTAAACAGACTCTACATCCTGTGATAGTTTTTTTTTTTTTTTTTTTTTTAAGAGTTTATTTATTTGACAGCAAGAAACACAGTGAGAGAGGGAACACAGGCAGGGGGAGTGAGAGAGGGAAAAGCAGGCTTCCAGCGGAACAGGAATCATGATATGGGACTCGATTCCGGGTCTCCAGGATCATGACCTGAGCCGAAGGCAGTCGCTCAACCAACTGAGCCACCCAGGCGCCCCCATCCTGTGATAGTTTTATGAACTCGTTCTCCACAAAACTATATATAAAAGAAAATGTGGTGTTAAAGCATTTCTTCCATATTACCAGACAGGACTGTATTTGTTATAGACCACTTGTTGTGAGGCACGGTGCCATGTGTTAGTGTTGTGCAAATAAATATATCCTGGCATTGTCAAAGGTTAAGGTGAAGTGTACCACTCCATTTGGCCAATGTACTCATCAAATTTCTGATTGATTCACATCTCTGGCAACCAAACCCCCATGCAAACACTGAGGGTGAGCATCTATAGAAACCAAGTACTGGGCGCCTGGGTGGCTCAGAGGGTTAAGCCTCTGCCTTTGGCTCAGGTCATGATCTCAGGGTCCTGGGATCGAGGCCTGCATTGGGCTCTCTGCTCATCAGGGAGCCTGCTTCCTCCTCTCTCTCTGCCTGCCTCTCTGCTTACTTGTGATCTCTCTCTGTGAAATAAATAAATAAAATCTTAAAAAAAAAAGATTAAAAAAATAAAAGAAAAAAAAGAAACCAAGTATTTGCAGAAAGGTGTTTAAAGGAAATGGAAAGATCAGACTGCAAATTTAAAATGCATGCTGTTGACAAAATTAGTCCCAGTTTTTAAAAAAAGTGCACACAGAGATCATGTGTCTAAGAAATAAATGTGGCTAGACAGTTTTTTATTTACCGAATGTGAAATCTTCTCATTCTCTAAGATGATAGAGTGTGTGCCTCTGTGCACTATATTCCCAGAACCACCATCTCAAAGCAATAAATGTTCATTCTGCTCTTACTCTTTGAGGGGGGAAAAACTAATTATAAAGTATTTCAAACATGGAAATTCTTTCCACTTGTGGTTGGTTGGTGGAAATTCACTATAGAGGAGAGGAGGAGAGTCTGTTTGACTTTTCCCTTACCATATGGGACAAGGAAAATAAAAGATTTTGAAAACTTAAAGACTCACTTAAAAAATATATATGTTTTGTGTTTCGAAAGTGGAATTCACAGATGTTTTATCTATAATTTTACGTACATGCTCACCTTTCTTATTACAGTGTGGGAAATGAGGTGAGAATTTGAACAAAATGAAACAAACACCTCCTACAGTTTACATGATCTGAAATGTTTTGATTTTCTTCTGCTTAGCGATTATAGTGGCAAGCTTCTAAAACTTTTTCTTTCATTATGTATAATTTTTGAGAATATTCTATCTCCCAAAAAGAGAAACAGGGGCCTAGAGTTTTTCTTATTCATACAGATTGACATTATTTTTAAAAAGATTTTATTTATTGATTTGAGAGAGAGAAACATAGCTAGAGAGGGAACACAAGCAGTGGGAGTGAGAGAGGGAGAAGCAGGCCTCCCGCCGAGCAGGGAGCCTGATGAGGGGGATCATGACCTCAGCCAAAGGCAGTCGCTTAACCAACTGAGCCATGCAGGCACCCACAGATTGACATTCTTAAGTTTAAGCATTTGTTAAATCCATATTTTATTTTTCCTATGCTAAAATTTCTTAAATTCAAGATACTCTGACTGAGATTACTAATACCCAAGTTTGTGACAAATACAAGTGACTTTGGGACCTTAGTCATGGCGACAGACATAGAGTCCCGCGCATGTGATAGGCTTTGACCAGACCCAGACACTCTAGAGAATTCTTCCCACTTGTGGTCTCTTCATTTTTACTCTTTTTCTTCTCCTAATAGTTTTACTCTGATGGGTCAAGAGAGAGAATTTCAGAGTGGAGCTCAACAGTCTAGAGAGATAATTTATTTTTATTGGGAGGGAGAAAATGTTGACTATGTTACAGGATGACGAGAAACCCAAGGTAATGTTGCACTTACTGGCTTTAATAGTCATTTATGTTCTCAGATATAGTCTTTGTACCCTATATTTTCCTTTGCCATGGTAAGAGAAACACACTTCAGGGAATATTACAGGGTAAATTATTTTCAAAAATGTAATGGTAAAGGAAGAACACTGTATTCCTTTGTCACCATATCGTGTAATGGTACATTTCCTAGCTACCTCATCCAGGTCCCTGTGTGGGTCAAAGAGAGTGTGTCCTCTCTGTGGATCTTTATTTTGTCGTAATCTTGCCTCTCTCATTTTCTCCACCGTCCCTAACCTTGCTGATGTGAGAGGCCCCTGGACACCATTATTCACCCACATTCAGGACACCAGACAAAATCCACCTTGTCTTAAAGTTGGTCAAGGGGAAGACAGCATCCTGGGTGTGGACAGGCAAACAGAGCTATCTCTGTATTAGTGGACTGCAGTTCTGGTCTCAGTTCCTCTCCTTTCTCTGGTTTCTTCTTCAACAGAGAGACACTTTGACAGAGTTCTCAGTCTCTCTCTTATTTTTCCCCTTAAACTCTCAGACACTTGATTTTTCAGTTAAAGAATTAAAAGATTCAGAACACAACTAAAAAGTCTGCAAAAATGAACATGCTCTCATTATTAGAGAATAACTACATGATCATTTGTATAAAAATATACCATTGATCAAAATATTTGGGTCAACTCTGTACTATGTCACTGTTTTAAAAGAACTCCCCCCCCAACAGTGCTCTTATGAATATTAACAGAGGAAAGGTTTAACTTATTGTGAAAAAGCACTTCAGATGTCTTTTGTGGCAGTTTGATGTCCTGCAAAGTTGTTTGTCTTTTGTTTATAAATAGAACTAATTGTGCCAGTGCATCGCATGGCCTGCTCATTTCAGTGTTTTTTCTTGTAATCGCCACTATAAAGGTTTGCACACGAAACAACCACCTATGTGTCGATTTTGATAGCAGCGGGGTAGCTCATCTGTGAAAGAAGAGCTCTTGGCATGTCAGTGTGCAGCCCGGTGGTTGAAAGCTGTAATGCTTACAGTTCTGGCCCGCTGCTTCTGATCCAGTCCAGATTTTGAGGAATAGCCAGGAAAATAGGGTGTATTTATTTATGCTGTATTTATTACAGCCAATGGATAAGAAAACACAGGAGATACCTAAAAATACTGAGAAATTAACTTTCAGGTACTGTGCTTTCTTGCCTGTTATCTCATTTAATTCTCACATAAACCATGTGTTAAGATTAATATAAGATTGATATGAAAAGCCTTAAATTTAGAGATGTGAAGTAAATTCCCAAAAATCTCACAGCCACTGGATTTGGATGTGGGCTGTTTG
>PITA01031699.1:0-14876 GCA_004023965.1 Spilogale gracilis
CAATGCTTGTGAGACTGAACTCACAAATGCGGGGCCGTTATCTGACCGATCACCAGAGGCAACCCAAACTTAGGAATTATTTCCTCTAGTAGCTTTTTGGCTATCATCCCTGCCATTTCATGTTTGGTGGAGAAGGCCTCTACCCAGCCTGAAAAAGTATCCACAAAAACTAACATGTACTTGTGTCCATATTTTCCCTGTTTCATTTCTGTAACATCTATCTCCCACTAAACTCCTGGTTCCCTACCCCGCTCTTTCTTTTCTCTCCCCAACCTGGTTCCTCCTGCATTTAATTAGCCTCTTTCCTTATAAATAGCCCCATGTACATGGAGAGTAACAGAGGCATACCTGCTGTCCATGTAGATGTTGGCGGCCTTACCCTTAGCCATCTGCAGTGCCCTGGTGAGAGCAATCAACTCTGCTTTTTGCGCCGAGGTTCTGGGGGACTGGGCCACCTTCCAGAGCTCCTGCTCAGGAGAGACCATCGCAGCCCCTGCATACCTTTTCCCATCGACTATGTAGCCGCTCCTGTCGTTAGCACCACCAGGGGCCGGAAAGTCACTTTTGGTTCATTGAGGAGGGTCTGACAGCCCGTTACTCAGGCCTTTGTCCTTGACCAGGAGGGCTGTAGCAGCAACTGTCCAGGTGAGCTGGCCCTGGAATCCTTCCTGTGGGTCAGACCGCTCAAAAGCAAAAAGGGGCTGAAACTCCCTTGCCAGAGGTATGCAGAAAAATACATCCTTGAGATCTAGGATGGTATACACAGTTCTCTTGAGGCCCAGGAGGGAGAGTAGGGTATAGGTGTTAGGCCCAGTTGGATGGATATCTTCTAATCCCTTTCTTTGCTCCCCAGGGGAGGGGGTACTGCTGGACACAAACAGCCGTAGCAGTCACTTTTCATTGTACCAGTACTGGAGGCCATCCCTCAGCCAGGCCAGAAGGCTTTTTGTTTCCCCACATTTCAGGAAACTTGACCTGTAGGTCTTGGAGAAGTCCTCCCTCCTCTCTTTCTCTCCTGGTTTTGAGACTGGCTCTTAAAGGAGATGTTTATCCCCTGCTGCCACAAGCATCTGCTCAGTGGGTTGCCTCAAAGTACTTTTGTGCCATTTGCCCCTTGTACCCAGGTTTCCTCTCCAGATAATTTTTCCATAGGCCTTAGCAACAATGATAATTGGGATCCTGTGTCCATCAAAAAGTCAACTGATTTCTCCTTTACCTTAACTTTAACCCGAGGTTCGAGGAGGGGTTCCAAACCACGGCCCCTTCAGTCTTTGATGGCCAGCATTGCCTTTTTTTTTTAGGCCATTCCCTGGCCCAGTGTCCTTTCTCCTTTCAGTAAGCACACTGATCTAAATATAAGTCTTAGCTTTTACTTTCTCTGCATTTAAGCTTTTCCTTCCATTGACCATCTCCTATCCGCCTTCTCCCACTTCATGTAATGCCAAAACCTTAACTATTTTTCTAGTCCTCCTTTCATCCCCTTATGCATTCCTGTTGTTGAACACCTTTTCTGCTATACTCACTAATTTAGCCAAGTTTTCCTTATGTCTAAGGCTGACTGGCTAGTAAAGGTCAGGTTAATTGTTCTCTGGTTTTCGGGTGCCTCAGGTTTGATTGGGCTGTACATTTTATAGGCTTTAATAAGCCCTTCCAGAAAAGCCCCTGGGGACGCATCCTTATCTTGAGTCATCGCACCATTTTAGATAAACTTATGGGCCTTCTTGGAGCGTCCCGGAGTCCCCCCAACAGAGCCTGGTGGTAGAAATGGAGACTCTCCCTACCTTTACATAAATCTCCTTGCAGATAAAACTTGTTCTGCAAGGACGATCACAATTGTAAAAACTCAGAAATAGACATTGCCCATGATCCAATTTGAGAGTTACCACAATAGGATTGATAAGGAAGCTCAACATTTTGATGATCTTGTACTAGCACATTAAAACTTTAGGTAGGACACATTACCTCCAGAATAGTTATAGCACCCATTTAAATATAACCCGAGACTTCTTATTTGTTTAAGAGTACTTCCCATGCAACTTAGCAAACTAAATAAAAGTCCTAATAAATTAAGAAGACTTCATTTATGATTTAAATCTTGGGAAGTATGGTAAAACCTTAGAGTTTTAAAGCACAAGCCTAAATAGGATTAAATGTAAATCACAGAAACTGGTTTCTCTGGGCAGGCCGAGAGAAAGCAACTGTTTACATTTTTTATCAAGAGCAGACCAACAATGGGAGAAAAACTTGCCCTTTGAACAAAGAGAAAGCAGAGTTTCAATCTTATACTTTAAAACACATTCATTTAAATTTTGGTCCATACTGACCACATTTAAAATTCTGTTCCAAAGTTTTCCCTCCACAAACCTTTTTACAACTTCCCTTTGCATTCAGATTTTGTCCCATGCCATTTGTTTTTTCCCAAACAACCATCTCACTTAGGACAAAACTATCTTCTTTTGCTTTCAACAAAAATGCATTTCTGTTCTTTATCCTTTTAACATATCTCCTCCTTTTCCACATATAGAGCTGCCTCCCTTATTTCCATCAGTCTTAGTTACAGTCAGCAGAATTCTGCACCCTTTAGAAACCTTAATCTCCAATGAAGACTAAGGAGTAACCAACCATAAACTGTCACACCAGAATTCAGTTTTCCATGACAGGCTGCCTGTCCAAGCCTCCTGCTCATGCTGGGCAGAGCCATTAAGGCCCCGGGAGCCTCGCAAGGTGTCTTGTCCTCACTGGCCTCTGGGCCCTCAGGTGTAGCTTCCCGCCAGTTGGTGGGCCCCGTGGCCACAGTGCAGCACCTGACAGCTCAGAGTACTGCTGCCTCTCTGGCCAGAAGTGTACAATCTGGACAGTGGGTTCACTGGGCTTCCCTCCCATTGTGAACGGTGTCGCAGACAAAGGGTGGGGCACTCTCAGATGCTGTCCTGCTTGCGTCCCTCGCAGGAACTTCAGGGTGTCTTAGCTAAGGTTGGTCCGTATAAACTCCGGAACAGGTTACCCCCATGGGGGTAAATGACCATTATGCCATATGATGCCCCATGGGACTCAGGGTGCAGCCCATTCAGACTCCGTAGCCAAAGCGGTGGAGCCATACAGACACACTCATACACTCAGGCACTCTTCACATTCAGACAGGTTGGACCCCCCCTGGGTGCCCTTGACTAATGGGAGGTGATCAGGCTCCCCTTCCGTCAAATAGGACGGGTCTTCGAATATAACTGCCTAGGCTAGGGGA
Organism: Spilogale gracilis; assembly: GCA_004023965.1. Lineage (NCBI taxonomy): Eukaryota > Metazoa > Chordata > Mammalia > Carnivora > Mephitidae > Spilogale > Spilogale gracilis. Next base: position 3,242 of record PITA01031699.1, read on the forward strand.
CTCGAACCCCCGCAGGTAGGGGACTCAAACCTCTCCAGATAGGGGACTCAAACCCCTTTTTAATCCACACCAAGACAAACAGTTAAGATGATTAATAAGGACACAGTAACACAGACAAACGTTCCGGTGTGGCCATGGTCCTTTTAGTTAAACCTGGGTATCCGGGTCATCAGTTCTCCTTGTGCAAGGGTCTTATCCCGGACGAGCCCCCAAATGATAAAGTCCGGTGTCGACTGCCTCCCCAAAAAGAACCGAGGACACTCAGGATAATGCAAATCATACAGCAAGGTTTATTTCCAGCTAGCTGGGCTCCAAGCATCTGCCTGGTGCAGCGGGCTTCAGCAAGGACCCCAATGCAAGAGTCTAGGGGTTTATAAGCTTTTCAAACAGCAAGCGTGAGTCACACAGTTCACAAGTCAACCGCTCATTCTTAATTTGCATCTAAATACCTCCTGGGGACCCTCTCTGGATGGGAGATTAAGGGGTTTAACTTTTGGGCATCTCTCCCACCTGGCTCACCTATTTTCCAGGGGGCCATTTATCCATAACACCTGGAGCTGTTTTTATGAGTAAACAGGATAGCGGCTTGGATTCCAAAACTGGACCTTACAAAGAAACCATGGGAACCTCCCAGTCCAAATTCGACCCTAAAACACCTCTTGGCTGCCTTCTGGCCAAGCTTCAAACCCTAAAGTTGGATCAGGACTTATGAAGGTGATGCCTAATACATTACTGTACCGTCACTTGGCCCCAACGTCAATTGGACAGACAATCGTGGTGGCCCCCCCAAAGCACCTTTGATTATCAGATACTCATGGATCTGGAAAACCTCTGTAGACACCAGGCAAACTGGTCTGAAGTCCCTTATGTCCAGGCTTTCTGACCTTATGCTCTCAGCCTTCACTATGCTCCTGCTGCTCGACCTCTCAGGTCCTCCTCACCCGCTCTCCCCCTCCAACCCTTCGCCTACTGCTCCCAAGACCCTGATCCACCTTCTCCCTCTCCTCTCTCTGAACCTCTCAAAGACCTTTCAAGGCTCCCTGTAAGAGCCCCCCTCTTATTGCCACCTCCCCCTATCATCCTATTCCTCATTCCCCCATATCTCCTGATCCCCCTCAGGCCCCAGAACCATCTCCAGCTCTGGCTACTCCAACGTCTCCTGAAGCTCCTGAAGCTCTACCCTATGGGGCCAACACCGAGCCCTGCTCACCCCCCAACTCTCTCCCCTCCTCTCCCATCTCTGCTCGTACCTGGTTGTGGGATCGGAATCCATCCCCTGACCTAGTTTGCCCCCTGAGGGAGGTCGCTGGGGCCTAAGGGGCTGTCTGAGTCCACGCACCCTTCTTCCTACAGGACCTCTCTCCAATAGAAAAACACCTGGGCTCTTTTTCAGCAACTCAGATAACTTAAGGAATTCCAATATTTGGCCGAAGCCTACGACCTGACCTGGCACGACTTACATGTTGTCCAGATCACCACCCTCACCACTGAGGAGAAGGAACATATCCAGGCTGCCGCCCGAGAACACGCTGATCAGGTCCACCTTACTGACGCCACCATGCCAGTCAGTGCTCAGTTAGTCCCAGCCACGGAACATGACTGGGATTACCAAAACGGCCACGATGGCCACCGACACCGCGACCACATGATCCAATGCCTTATTGCTGGAATGCAAGCAACCTCCAATAAGGCTGGTAACTATGGTAAGATCAGGGAAATTATTCAGGCCCCTGACGAGAACCCTGCCATGTTTCTTAACCGGCTAACCGAGGCTTTAACTCAATTTACTTGCTTATATCTGGCCTCTCCAGCAGGAGCCACAGTCTTAGCCACTAATTTCATCTCTCAATCAGTGCCAGACATTCAGAAAAAGTTAAAAAAGGCCGAGGAGGCCCCCCAAACCCCCATCTCTGACCTGGTGAATATGGCATTTAAAGTTTTTAACTCCCAAGAGGAGGCAGCCAAACTTAAACAGCGGGCCAGGCTCCAGAAGAAAGTTCAGCTCCAGACCCAGGCCTTGGTAGCAGCCCTGTGGCCAGCCGGTTCTGGAAGCCAACAGAGGGGAACAGCCAACTGCACCATTCCGGGGGCTTGCTTCAAATGTGGGGCCGAGGGACATTGGGCCTGTCAATGTCTCAACCCAAAGGCGCCAACTCGACCGTGTCCTCAATGCCATATGATCGGATACTAGAAATCAGACTGCCCTAACCTCGAGAAATCCTCAGCACCTCTACGCGGGGGCAACCCCAAGATGGTAAGTCCGGCCTTCCAGCTACTCGGGTTGGAGGACGACTGACGGAACCCAGATTCGACTACCCCTCTCACCCAGGCCGAGCCCAGGGTCACGCTCCAGGCAGTGGGTAAGTCCATTTCCTTCTTGCTGGACACGGGGGCTCCCTACCAGTTCTGCCATCATACTCGGAACCTACGGGAACCTCACTGGTCACTATCATGGGGATTGAAGGGACCTCCTCCTCTCGAAGGGTAACCCTTCCCCTTACTTGCAGCCTGGATGGTTTCCCCTTCTCCCACTCATTTCTCATAATTCCTTCTTGTCTGGTCCCCTTGTTGGGAAGGGACATCCTCTAAGAACTGCAAGCTACTATTCATCTCTCTCCTTCCCCCTCAGTTTCAGAGTGTCTCGTCTTACCCCTCCTTCCTGCCCCTCCAACCCCTGCCCAAAATAGTCTACCCGCAGTAGACCCCCCAGGTATGGGACACTTCTAAACCCATAGTTATCTCCTCCTAACTCCCACCTCAGTCCCTTACTGGGAATTGCATCCGCCTCCTCCAGGAACTCCAGCCTCCTCGAAGACCCACATCTCTCTCTCTCCCCCCGACTCCCCTCACTTAAACGCTATTACTTTATTGCCTGCACCCTCGTTCACTCCAAACCCACTCATTCCTGCCCACAACTCCTGGAGAGCTTCACTCCCTCCCATCCAGGCGCCCAATCAGCCGTTGCCTAAACCTAACCACATACTCATCATATGCTGGCAACTGGACATCACTCATATGCCCCACCACAAAACATTCTGGTACCTGTTAACTTTGGTTGATACGTTCACAGGCTGAATTGAGACATATCCCACGGCCCAAAAGACAGCATATGCAGTAACCACAATTCTCACCAAACACATCATTCCAAAATTCGGACTACCCCAAAATCTCTGGTCAAGACAGCAGACCCGCTTTCATCTCTAGTGTAGCTTGACAAACCATGACCAGACCTGGGTACCCATCAATAACCTCAAATGAGCACCTACAGGTGGTGATTGGGCCTCTCAAATGGTGGGCAAAACCAAGCTCCGGATGGTACATACTCCTAATCCTAACCCTGCTACCCCCACTCACCAGGGCAGCTGAATGTGGCCAATGCATGTGTGGTACAGGAAGAAGCCACTATTTCTAATCCCTTACTTTCATGCCCCGGGAATGTAACCAGGGAGAAACTCCAACCACCTGCACTTCCTCCACCCATGCCCCAGGAAAAGTTTCTGGACCTCAAAAATTGGTAAAACACAGGTAAAATGCACAGCATGCCCCCCACCCCAACCCTGGCCAGTCTGTTGGACCTATTTGGCCCAACTGGGACTCTCCGATGGGGGAGGGGTCCAGGACCAGGCTAAACACAATCAAACCAAGTGGATAATCCAGGTCATAAATGACCACTTGCAGGCTCAAAATACCCCTACCTACAAGGGAATCAACCTCGATAATTTACAGAGATCTTCCTCCACTGACCAACTAACAATAACCTTCATTAACTCCAATTATAACCTGTGGCGAAACCTCTCAGGACCATGGCGACTGCTGGATATGCTTCCCTTTCTCTACCATTTCTAGTATCATCGGAATCCCCATTCCGACAACGTGGCCCCCTACCCCACACCAACATTACTAACCAAATGGTCCACATAGGGGCCATAGGAAGACCTATACCTATTCTTAACCTTTCCTTGACTCTGGACATCCTCACCTTCAACTCCTCCATTGCCGTCTTCTCCCTCCCCTACTGAACCCCTCCTGGGATATTTCTTTCATGCCCAGAGGGAATCTACCAATGCTTAACTGCCAATGACTCCCTAGACTGCATTTTCATCTTACTGTCTCCTTCCACTACCATCTATTCCCCCAATCACCTACCTCATGTCTATCCTATTCTCTACACACCGAAACAGATGGGCAGCCTTCTTTCCCTTACTTATTGGAGTAGGCCTGACCACTGGTGTTGCCACCAGAGCAGCAGGCCTCGTAACTTCAATAAACTTTTATTATAATCTTTCCCAGGCACTTAATGATGACATGGAGTGGATCGCTGATTCCCTTACAAATGCAGATTACCAGCCTTGCAGCTGTCGCCCTACAAAACAGGCGAGGCTTAGACCTCCTAACAGCAGAAAAAGGGGGCATTTGTCTCTACCTGAATGAAGAAGGTTGCTATTATGTTAACCAGTCAGTTAACATAATAGTCACCTCCAAAATTCGCAAACTCAGAGACTGGATACAGTCAAGACAGCAGGATTCCCACCTATGGGGTCTAGACACCCCCACTTGGGTAACTTGGCTCCTCCCCCCTTGCAGGACCCCTGTGCATAATTCTGTTACTAATCTCAATTGCTCTCTGTCTTGTTAGATATCTACATGAACGCCTTTGAGAGATGATCCGAGTTTCAGTAAATCAACTCCTCCTACAGCCCTCCTCTCACCTGCCTACCTGTGACGATGCCCAACCTTCAGCAGGAAGTAGCCAGAATAGAGTCACACCCCTCACACTATTATATAAAACAAAAGGTCAGAATGTTGGGCTGCTTGAGAGACAGGGGTATCCCAAATGGTGAACATTGCAGACTGGGTCAAGATGGCTGATCTTCCTGCCAAAGCAGCCATGGCCACCACATCATCTCCAGTACATCGAAACCTAGACGGGGGACTGAAACTTTCCATCCAGGACTCTCCAGCCAGGGACCACCCACCAGACCCAGAACTAATAAGGCTTAAAAACCCCTGCACTCCCCAACCTGGTCGTGATTTCCCTGACTCTCTTCTCCCGAGTCGCGGAAACTTGCCCAAGGGTGCTTGCAATAAAGCTCACTCTTTGGACCCTGTTTGCCTTTGCAGTCTCCGTTCTATCCATGAGGGAAAAACCTAACAACCCTTTGCTGTACTTTTCTCCTGCTTTTATTGGTCCTTCAGGATAACCACAAATTCTTCATTGTGTCTCAAGCATGTGATATGTGACAAGGGGTCTTACTGGAACTAGGAGGATCTGTTTCTAGGAAAGATATGATATGCTAATCTGTGTGTTCTCTGTGTTCTGCTAAACATAGCCTAGGGGAACAACGCATACATCTTACATCACATGGCTGCTGTCTGGTCTAAGAAAGGTTCAGGGAAGGCAATTCCCTATGGCATTCCTACAGCATAGTGTTTATGCAGGCCTCCATATTCCAAAGGCCCATGCCCTTCTCAGAAACCTTCCCTCACCTGCAGTGGCCTGCCTCCGCGTTACATTTTAGCAAGCCAGGAATTATGACTGAGCTCATGCTCTACATTAACCCCAAAAACTTATTGCTAGTCTTCACACATTGAATAATGATCTACATGGGATTAGTCTCTTGACAGTGTTGTTTACCGCTATGTCCCTAATGCCTCACTTTGAAAACAAATTGTTAAATGAAATAAGAAATATTATGAATAGACTGAATATAATCAACTGATATTCTTCATTCTATTATTTTAGAATAAGCCATAATGTGATGAATAGAACTATAACTCTTTTTCTTTCTGACTTAATTCTACTTATTCTACTATGAAATTCGATAAAAATTTAACATTTTTGGAAATCACAAATTTTTTTAGTATATGAAAACTTGTAAAAGCCTCTTCTTGGGGACAATACCTCCAGACCAGTAATAATTGATGTTTAAAAATCTGTGCTATGACTTTAAAAGATTCTCTGTATTTCATCGTATATAAATAGCAATATAGTGTATGTACTTGCTAAAAAGTATGATAACAAATCAATTATCCAAGGACACTAATATATATATATATATATTATATATATATATAAAACCTATCATGTCAAAAGTGCTCACTATATGAAGAAAAACCTCAACTGTATCTAAGACTATATATTTAAGTTTTGTATTTTTCATAAGCAGATAGCATTAACTGCATAGTTGTTAATCTGGGTCTTATTACATCAGATGAGAAATGAAACAGCAGAGTGATGCCAAGGAATTAAAAAGCAGTGGGACCTAGGAGAGCTTATTTAGAGACCAAGGATTGCAGGAAGATGAAGCAAGTTAAAATCTCCTTTCTCATCACTGTAACTGGTCCGCAGTCACATAACAATTGAGATCTTGCCAAATGTTTTGCTCAAACATTTAGAATGAACATTTAACAATAATTATTTTACATCTGTAATTTTAGTCCAATTATTTTCTTTATATCGTAAAAAATCTAGAGTTGTTACTAATATATACCTCTTTCTTAATGAAAAAAAGCAAATGATTTAAAATAATTAAAAAATAAATGGAGAAATGAAAGAACAAAAATTTAGATTGGATTGCAAATTAAATCTATTAACTTATAATATGTGTGTTTGTGGTCATTGTTAAAATGCTCAAAGCCTGTAGAGTGTACTGATTATGCACATGGACCCTAAAACTTCACAGCCTTTAATTTCCATATGTCTCTGTGCCTCAGTTCCCTCATCTTTATTTTATTTTTTTAAATTTTAAAACATTTATTAATTTTTAAATAAATCATCCCTGATCCTGAGGCAGGGACAGAGAGAGAGAGCACATGTGCAAGGTAATGGTCAGGGTGCAGGGGTGAGGGGCAGAGGGAGAAGCAGACTCCTCTGCTGAGCAGGAAGTCCCACATGGGGCTCAGTCCTGGGACTTTGGGATCATGACCTGAGCTAAAGGCAGACACTTAACTGACTGAACCTCCCAGGCACCCTAGTTCCTTCATCTTTAAAACAGACAAGAGTTTCTACCTATCTCATAGAGTTATTGCAGAAATTAAATGAGTAAACATACATAAAGCACTAGAAACTCAGGCTACTCAGTCATCCTAATTTAAATCATACCAAAATTTGCCTTTCCTTAAATGTTTTTTGAGAGATATGCCTGATTTTCTCCTTGTGAAACTGTAAAAAACAAATTGCTAACAAAGTAAGGACAGAAACTGCATATCAATATTATCTAGGTTAAAACAATATATTACCATATTGAGGCTCTGCTTCTTATTTGTAATTTTAAAAAAACTGATGGAAAAGTACAGTTAGTGAATAACATGTTTCTGAATGCCTACTATATTTGTAAAAAAGTTGAGCTATAGTCTTATAATAAATCTATTGTAAACATTAATACAGGAAAAAGACATAAAATTTTGGGGCCTTACAAAGGACAAAAAATTTTTAAAGTGTTATAGGCCATAGCCTAATGATGTATACAACTTTTTCTAACTAATTAAATGTACTACACAAAGCCAAGTGTTATTGTCTAAACTCTATACATTCCAATGATAAATCATTCCAATGATAAATCTCCAGTTTTCCTAAATATTGCTGTTGGTAAGAGCTACAGAATTATTCATAGAAAGAAAAAGGAGAGAAGGAAAGAAAAAAGAGAGAAAAGGAGAAGGACAGAGGAGGAAGAAAGGAAAAAGGGAAAGAGGAAGGGAGATAGGGGAAAAAATTATCAAGCATCCTTAATAATTCTGACTCAGTGGGTATGCTGCGGTATGCAGAAATGGTTTTTTTTAATAAGTATGCCAGGCAACTACAAAAATTACTGTGAGAAAACTGCTTAACTTTTATAATGGATTATGAAAAAGATTTTAAAGGATTGTTAATATATTAATAAATTATAAGGACTAAAATTCAGTATCTGCCTTTTATTTTAAAATAGGATTTGTCAAAAAATAGGATTTGTCAAATTGTTTTGTATCTTTAGATACAGATGTTAGCCTATCTTTGACATAATTTCATTTAGAAAAAAAGATTTAATTAAATATTTCTCTTAGCTTTTTGCTCAAGTAGTTAAATGATGAAATTATATAAAAATTTCTTTTGACTCCATTTCTTTAACTAGTTAATACAAATTCTACTCAATTGGTACAAAAAGATGTACATTTAAATATATTTGTCATAAGAAAGGAAATGTAAAATAAATGTAAACAAAATAAATATATTTTTGTGCAGTATACCTGTATTTGGTTAAAGAATCTATTTAATATAGGAAACAAAACATCATTCATCATTTTATGCAACCTAGTAGTTTGCAATTTAGTAATGATAACAAAAACCAAAAATTTTCCCCCAAAATACTACTGCTTATAAATCATCCAGCTCAAATACAATGGTTTGTAGATTAGGACACTGAGTCTGGGAGACATACTGTTTTTAATTTCAAGAATTAGATACTGAGTCATTGTATCATATTGCATGTTAACATGCTATATTTTCATATATGTATATGCATATATACTGAAAGTTGCTCAAACAATGAAACTATTATGAAAAGCAAAGTATTAAAATGATCCATAGGTATTGTGTTATGTAAAAAAAGTTAAAAATAATTTTATATGTTTCAGAATCTTTTTAAGGATGCAAGTCATCACAGAAACACATCATATGGTCATAAAGATTTATAAGCTGTTAAATGAACTTTGGGGCAGATGCAGAGAACATGTAACACCTGGCATAGACAGTGTGTCTAACGATAATACAAATCCTTTATGGTACATTAACACCTTCAAAAATGAGTAATGTCCTAAGATTAACTCCACAGAAAGTTACAGATGAGGGTCAAAATGAAATGTAATTTCGTGAAACTAAATCAGCAACAGAATTCATCTAACATTCTGTTATATCTGTTGCCATTAATATTTTCCAATAAACATAATTTAAAGTATGTCTATGATGAATGATATTTATTTCTTTTAGGATCTGGGCTATTTTGCTATTTATCTGAATTAGAAATATTATATATTCTATTTCTCATTACGTGCCTAATTAATTCACTGTATTAAAAATTTATCTTACTTTGTTCAGATCAGGCAAGCTAAAACCCTTTAATTTCATTGTGCTCAAAAATTAATTCTTTCTGCTACTTTAAGGGCAAATAACTTATTCACATTACTCAAATCATCAGAAAAGCATAACTTTCCTATTAACTTTTTTGGTGAAACTTAGAGTTCTCTGAAAGTTTTCCTTCTTACAAAATATTCAACCTTAGATGGATAGCTTAAAATAAACCAAGTAATATAATATTTTACTTTGTATGTGATTTTTTTTAAAGATTTTATTTATTTATTTGTCAGAGAGATAGAGAGAGAGGGAGGGAGGGAGGAAGAGAGCACAGGCAGGGGGAACTGCAGGCAGAAGGAGAAGCAAGCTCCCTGCTGAACAAGGATCCCAATGGGGAACTTGATGCCAGGACCCTGAGATCATGACCTGAGCTGAAGGCAGATGTTTAACCAACCGAACCACCCAGGCGTCCTATGATTTTTGGTGTTTATTGAATTATTATACAGAACACTGTAAAGAATGATTCTATGTAGCCAGATTTCCAAGTAACTAATTCTAATCATTTAAAAAATATGAATTAATCCTTGGGTTAAAATTTCAATATTTTTTCTTTTAAACATTCCTAGAAAGTTATCTCTTGCTTTTGTATATGTGAATAAATTGGAAAAGACATAATGAAATTTTGCTAAGCTTAAACAGCTTCCTATTTATCATAGGAAAGATCACATGATAGTATTTGAATACTGTATAAAATTTGTTATAAGGAAGATCAAAAGTTCTATCTCCTATTAGTTGTCCCATGGAATTATTTAGTTTTATTAATTGTTCCATCAAAGTCTATCACAATACCTGCTAAGTTAATTATTACAGACTTAAGTTTAGTAAACTCTGTGTTCTTGTCTATTCAAACAGAATCTATTCTAATCATTGATGGATTTTAGTGTCTGGAATTATTTCTTATTTTAAAAACTTCAGGTTGCAGAACAGAAAATAAAAATGGAATCAACTGTTTATGTTGGTTATATCTATGATTACTGGAACACTAATTTTTTTGTTAATTCTTTAAACCTTTTTTTTTTTTTACTATTGTAAAAAAATAGTAAAATACTTTTACTTTTAAATACCTAGTGCATTTGCCTACTTCCTTCCAGTTTTACAGTTTCCCGCAAGTCCTTTTGTATGTGCAATGTGCAGGATAGACAAATCATAAGGAGAGTAGATTAGTGGTTGCCAAGGCTCGTTTGCAAGAAGGTATAATACAGTGCCCTTATCCATGGTGGATACTTTCCAAGACCCTCAGTGGATGCCTAAAACCATGGATAGTACCGAGTCCTGTATATACTCTTATTTCATGTATATACATATCAATTATAAAGTTTCATGAGCAAGTGAAGCAAGCAGGAGATTAGCAACATTAATAATAAAATATAACAATTATAGCAGTATACTGTATTAAAAGTTATGTAATCTTTCTCAAAATAATCATATTTTACTGTATTCACCCTTCTTGTGATGATGTGAGATGATTAAGTGCCTATGTAATGGGACGAAGTGAGTGAATAAGGCATTGTGATGCAGTATTAGGATATTATTGACCTTTTAACCACATGTCAGAAGAGTCATCTGCTTCAGAATCACTGTTGATCTCAGGTAACCAAAAGCACAAAAAGCAAGCTGTGAAGGGTTGGGGGCTACTGTAAATGGAAAAAGAGTACTAATGTGTATGGGGCTTTTAGGGACAATGATGAAATGTTCTAAAGTTAGATAGTAATGATGATCACACAAACTCGATAAAAATCACTGATTTCTCTACTTTTTTTTTTTTTTTTCAGGGGGAGAAAGAGAGCAGGAGAGAGTGTATGGGAGCACGGGGAGGGGCCAAGGGGGAGAGAGAGTCTTAAGCAGGCCCACGCCCACCCAGCAGCCCAGGTTCAGGGCTCTATCTTTGGACCTGAGCCAAAATCAAGAGCCTGATACTTTACCAACTGAGCCACGTAGGCGCCCCCTGAATCGTACACATTTAAAAGATGTATAGTTTGGCATGTGAGTTATATAACAATAAAGCTGTTATAAAATGAATCCACACTGGAACTTCTGACGTCAGTACACAGTGATGATGGGAAGTAGATAGATGCATGACATGGGGAGTAAGTGGACCAGTGCAATATGAAAAATATAATCTGGCAAGAAACATTCAGTGTGGGGAAATGAAGATTTCGAACTGTGTAAATTAGTTAGAATGGAGTCGGAAAACAGTTACGTCATAAACTGACATGATTTTTTATTTCTCTGTAGATGGGATGAGTGTATGTTGTAATGTAAGACCCAAAGAGAACAATATTGTAAATTTTATGTATATTAAAATATAAGAGCATATAATCAACCATTTCTTTTTTTTTTTTTTTTTTTTAAAGATTTTATTTATTTGACAGAGAGAAACACAGCTAGAGAGGGAACACAAGCAGGGGGAGTGAGAGAGGGAGAAGCAGGCTTCCCGCCGAGCAGGAAGCCCGATGTGGGGCTCGATCCCGGGTCTCCGGGATCATGACCTGAGCCGAAGGCAGTGGCTTAACCACTGAGCCACCCAGG
>PITA01031700.1:0-14874 GCA_004023965.1 Spilogale gracilis
TGGGTTGGGTTCCGTCCTGGAAGGTGAGCTTGCAGATTGGGAAGGGCTGATCTTTACAAATAGTGAGATCAGCCACAGCCTCTTAAAGGTATGAAATATGAATATTGCTTCTTTGGCTTCCTTTAGTCATGGAGAAATTCTCTTGCCTTCCAGCCTTGATGATCCCAACACAAAAAGCCTGGATATGAATTCACTGAAGTCATGAGTTAGTCATGTTCTCAAACAATAGAGTAAGGAGCTGATCTGTGATAATTGTCCCTTCCTTCTGCTTACTCAGACGCTCCTCTGTGTGCCCCCTTCCCACACAGGTTTTCTCCTCTACCAGCACCACCCTTCCCAGTGGGGTGGGACTGAGGCTGAGTTCTTATAGGCATTTGCCCAAAGGCCTGCACAAGAAGTGGCCTGCAGTGTTTTTCATCATGTTTGTACCTGTCCTTCTGAAACTCCTGCCTGTTCTACCTGGTGGAAATGGGGGCTATTTGGGGGACAGAATCCTCCTTTGTAAAGCAAAGGGACAGTTGAGTTGTTACACTGTGTAGTCAGCATTTGCTCTCGGTCTTGTGTCATCAGCTGGCCAATTGACAGTTTCCTGAGAGGACAGGAGGCATCACCAAAGACCACTCTTCCTAGAGACCTGACCTCTGCACCTACCTTCCCAATTTTTGCTTCCCAGTGATTTGTTATTATGCAACATTTTCTTTCCAACTGGAATCCATAAATACGTTTTCCTCTCCTATTTTGGAATGATCACTTAGACCTTAAGGAATCTAAAATAACTAGGACAAATTATTGAGGAATTTACTGAATTTTGAATTCAGCAGACTCTGACACTTCTTAGGAATCAAAAAGCAGACACCTTAATGGGGTGTGTACAGAAAGTTGAGGGGCATATAGAAACAGTGAATCATAAAAATGTGCCCTTATGTGTGTGATTATGTCCCAAGTAAATTCCAAATTTATAGTTCTAATATCAGCACTTAAAAATCTGAAATGGCTACACACCTCAAAGGAAAAGAAGGCTGTGAGTGAGTGTGTTGTTTGGCCTGGAGAGGAATGAGGTCCATTTTTCCAGCCCACACATTAGGTACTGAACACCAGGAGCATTGAGAGCGGTTTTAGGCATGCCGTTCTATGAGACTACATGCACAAATGGCAACCAGCAGGGGAAGGACAGACTCGCATGTTGAGATGACCTGAGAAAATCTCGATACTATCTTGCAAATGTCCCATCTCTCCAGTGTTTTGGGGTGCACAATATCCAGAAAGGCAGGTCATTTCCTGCCCAAAGGAGGTGCTATCTAAGCAAAGGGAAGAGATAACCTTCTGAAGAAAAAAAGAAATCGCTCCCTTCTCTCCACCCTAGTTGCACAAGGGCTGACCAAGAAATGTGCTTCCACCCATTTCTGGGAAAGAAGTGTTCCTTCCCAAGGCATAGTGTTCTGCTCTGTTCTACTGTCTTAGGATAGAGGGTCCAGGTTTGGCATAGATGATGCAGGAGGGATAGGAAAGGTTGGGAGGTCTGGTGGGAGCAGTATTTATGTTAGCTGCCTTCACGTGCAATGGTGGAGTTGGATAGCTGCCACTGAGAGTGCGTGGTTTGCGAAACCTAAATGAGTTACCATGTGGCCCTTTAAAGATAAAGCATATCAAGCCCTGGTTAAGAGCATGGGCTCTGGATACTGAGTGCTCAGGCTCATAGCTAGGCTTGTGTGTGTCTTTGAGAAATATTCCTTTCTACAGCTGCAAAGTGGGGATGAAAATAATACCTACTTCACAGAATTGTGGGGGTTGCAGGAAATAACACAGACTCCTTAGCATAGGGCCTGCACAGAAATGCTCCGCTAAGATGAACTAGTATCATTCAGACAATGCAGGTAGGAAGAAGCTTGGTGAGTTCAAGGATGCACGAGAATCCCCAAGAACTAGAACACAGGTGCAGCTGTGTGTGTGGCGGAGGGGGTGGAGACAGAAGAAATGATGCCAGCGCTGCAAGTTTGTGTCCTACTGGTAAGGACCTAGAAGCCACACTTGGGGGTTTGCACTTGTTCCCAGAAGTGGTGCAGCACCATGGAATGCAGAAGAGCAACAGAAGCAGAAGTATGACTTGTAAGCTTGCTGGTGCTCAGAGTAGCAGGACAGGGAAAATCTCTGCTCTGGGGAAGATGCAGCTCCCTGACTAAGTGGTTGGAAGGAAACTTGCCAGAGAGAAGGAGGATCTGTGTCTTTGGCAGGAGCCCAGAAGACTGCTTGCATTCTCTGTCCTGTGTGGAGTCAGTCTCCCCGGGGCCATCCTCTGCTGGGCCCTCTTCTGTCCTCTGGGCAGGCTGCCATCAACCAACACAGGTGACCAGATCATTTCCTCCTTTAGTACTGATTTTATGTCTTCTCCAGGGTGGAGAATACGTGTGTAATTCAGTAGTAGCAGGAACCTCACATTCATCCAGTTAGCTGGTCAGAGGACAGTTTAACTTGAGTATATTATCCATTTCCCAACTTGACATGTGCACCAGATAGCACCAGCAATATGAAATGTTATGTTTCATTTTCTGACACAAGCATTTCTCCTATCAATAGATTTCTAAGACATTCTATATTATTTTATATTCTATGCCCTCTAATATATATGAATATTTTTCCCCAAAATTCTCATCCTACCTGCCAGGGAGTGATGCTCTGGGAACCGATTCTGGTGACCCTGACCATGAGTAAGGTCAGCTCAGAGGGTTCCTGAGAGCTGCTGCCAGCTCCTATGACAGTGGAAGGGGAGTTAGAGAGGAGGGGCCTCATGGCGGGTCCATTTCTGATCTCACTCTTTTCCTGTCCCACCACCCTTAAAAGGTCAAGTTTGTACTTGTTTCTTTTGTCCTTGATTTTCTGTATCTTTGGCTATAGGGAAGTGCCCTATCTTCTGTATTCCACCTTGACCCTGCTGTCCTGGGCTAAGTGGTCCTTTTCCCTCTTCTAGAGTCCAGTCTTCTGCCCTCTACTCCTACTTCCACTCTCAGGAGAGGGCTGTGCTCATAGGCAGTGGGGACCCACTGGATGCTTAGAGAATTGATCTCTTCAATGAAATCTCCCCAGTGTTCCTGAATCATGTCCCATGGCGGTTATATTTTCCCAGAGGAACAGGGTGGAGAAGGCCAGACCTTCATAACAAGATTCAAACAAAGGGTGATAGTTCAGACAACTATGTGAGAGAAACTAAAGCAAGCAATATGAGTAACGCGGATGACAGCCAGCCTCCTCCCCAGCAGGCTGCCGAACCCAGCCTCTTCCCTCTGCCAAGATATCCTCCATTCAGGGCTGTGGTCTGATGGCTTTGGAATGAAGAAGGCCTTTGTTCTAGGGCCCAGGGTTCACCTGTAATCCTTGCATTTTTCCCAGCATGGAAGAAGGCAGGAAGGAGCCCCAAAAGCCTGAGCCCACACAAAGTCTGCCTCAAGAGGATTTGCCTTGTCTTTCTGCCTCCCTGGGTGGAGCAGATGAGACTGGGGGCTTGGCAACTGTCATCTTCCATCAAAAGTTGAAGACTCAGTGCCTAATCCTGCCAGCCCCAGCACCAGATGATGCTGTTCAGAGGGAATCCCATAGACCCTGTCCTGTCCCTAGGAAGCACCCACTGGAAGAAAAACGCATGCAGCCTCCTGTGTAAAGACTAGACAGCAGCATCCAAGTTGGAGTAGAAAGCCGGCCTTCTTTGACATATAGAGCAGTTCAGACAGTATGGAAACTTCCAAAACTGCATGACTTACTAACCAGGCTGCCGTGAACATACAGTATGCACTAAATTATAGAACTTCCCTTGTTTTTCTCAATTTCCACAAACAAGGCCCATCCATTTTGCAGAGAACACAGTGACAAGGGTGTGTATCTGGACATGAAATCTGAGTGGTTTTACCCACAGCTGCTAGAAGTTTCTAACAACTCCCGTATTCCTGTGGGATGAGGCTCTACCTCAGGTCAGTCATGGGGTCCAAAAGTCACTGAGAGAACACCTTCCACGGTGCTCAGTGAGATGCTCAGTTCAAAGCATTGCTTGCCTGTGGCACTGGGATGCCAGATCCCCTGACAACACTCCATGTGACCTCTAGTAGGAAAGTTGAGAACCTCATATCTGTCCTGCTTCTTCCTCACAGCCTGGAAATAATGAAGGGAAGCATTGTGGCTGTCACTTCAACCACCAAAAGTAATATACACAAAGGGTCTGGGATGAATTGGGTTACTATTATTAACGTATAGGATTGATGAATGTCATGTGCCTTGAGGGACATAAATTGAGTGTTTGTACAATTATAGAAAAACTCTGGGGGCGCCTGGGTGGCTCAGTTTGTTAAGCAACTGCCTTCGGCTCAGGTCATGATCCTGGAGACCTGGGATTGAGTCCCACATTGGGCTCCCTGCTCAGCAGGAAGCCTGCTTCTCCCTCTCTCACTCCCCCTGCTTGTGTTCCCTCTCTGGCTGTGTTTCTCTCTATCAAATAAATAAAATCTTAAAAAAAAAAAAGAAAAACTCTGATGTTCCTTTAAACATTGATCTTGGTGTATATTCCTATAACATCTAGTTACTGCGTAACACATTTTTAAAAGTGTTCATTTCTTTTTGACTCACCCTGTACATACTGGTATTGGGTGAGTAGGGGCATTTGAATGGTTGAATAACTGATAGTTACATAATTGAGCTGGGACTGGGACAGATTTAGATGAAGGGGACAACGCTTGGCTTTCCTAATCAACATGGAGAGACAGGAGCACCCAAGTTGGAGTAGAAAGGTAGAAAGATGTCAAATACCTATGACATATAGAGTGGTTTAGACAGTATGGAAACTGGAGGGAGTGAGGCATTTTGAGGCTCTGAGGCAAGAAGTGATTTTGGAGGCAGAAAGAACTTTCAAAAAGATTGGAGAAGCCATATAGCAAGGCTGGTGTACATCACACCTTGGTTGAGCAGGGTAAAAGGACATGAGAGAGGGGCCTCCTTCTATTATGTATACAAGGTCCTCCATAACAGCTGGGGCTGAGAAGAGCCTAGCCAGGCTTCCCTAGGCACGGAAAAATCTCTTGGTGGCCTAATTTCTGCTTCTCTCCTTGGCCTCTTTCATGTACCACACCTCCTTTCTGTATCCTGCCTCCTCACCACTGAAGGGTCCACCTCACTAGCCTGTGTCATGAAACAAAACTGTAATTGTATAAAAATACTCCAGCAACCCTCCAGTGAGATGCACAAAGATCTGGCTTAAATACCGTAAGTCATTGGATGAGACACAGCCTATGCGATGATGTCTTACTATATCTGCCTTCTGGTGAGACTCCCTTAATGTCAGTATTAGGGGGACATCTAGTTAATGAGGGACACATTGGGAAATTCTCCCCAATTCAGGATTATTTGCAGTAATTCATACCCAAAACATGCATCTCAAGATCATCTGACTTACTACGCATATCCTGGAGAGCAAACATGCCTCAAATGTCTCCTGAGATTTCTTGGCATTTAGTGGCAACGTCCATCTGTTAATCCTTTGTAATCTCTCTTTAAGCCTGGGGTTGGAATTAGTGACAGATCTTCAATGATGTGATGAGGGCCAGGAGCAAATGGTGAAGAAAGAATTCTTGAGATGTTTTTGGTGCAAAAAGGTGCTTTTATTAGAGCATGGGGACAGGACCCATGGGCAGTCTAAGGTTGTGAGGAGTGGCTGATTCTATCCCTTCTAGTTAGTAGGTGCTAAAGATAGGGGAAATCTCTAAGAAATTTGGAAGTAAGGCTTTCAAGACCATGAGGGGCTAGCCACTGAAAAGATAAGGTTATTTCCTATTGCCTGCTAAAATGTCACTCTTGAGACCCTTCAGATGTGTATCAATGGTACATATGCTCTGGAGGTTATTGATGAGATATCCCAGGGAGTATTTGCAGCTGTCAGGGAGAGTGACATGAGTGAAGCTACAGGGGTAAAGCAATGAAGGAAATCCTTGAAAGAGTTGTAGGACTGTTGCAGTCTGTATGCCTCAGGAATTCTGCCTGGAGACTGCCATCCAAGTCTGGCCCTTGCTTCCTTTTTCTCTCCTCCGTAGATCCTCTGGCACAAGTCTGTGGAACTAAAGTGTCAAACAAAAAGACTCAGGGAATCTGGTTAAGTTCAACTTCTTTCCCATTTTCCTCTGCACTTTCCTCAGCTGCTTCCAAGAAACAGCCTGGATTTTTCCAAATAGGCATAGAAGAACATTCGATGCCTCTTAGAGCATTTGGACCCTGTGGTGTAATCTATTGACTGGGTATTTTAGAGTTTGTTCCCAGCTCCCTGCTTTCCTTCCCATCTCCACTATAGAAACTTGATAAGTGAAACATTCTTTACTCAAAATTTTAAAGAAGTTTATTAGATATAATTTGCATACAGTGAAATGCACAGCTCTTTAGTGGGAGTTCAGTCAGTTTTTACTAACTCATACACTTCTGTAACCCACACAATATCAAGCTAGAGGGGAGCCTGGGTGGCTCAGTGGGTTAAGCCTCTGCCTTTGGGTCAGGTCATGATCTCAGGGTCCTGGGATCGAGGCCCGCTTCAGGCTTTCTGTTTGGTAGGGAACCTGCTTCCCCCTTTCTCTCTGCCTGCCTCTCTGCCTACTTGTGATCTCTCTCTGTGTCAAATAAATAAAATCTTTAAAAAAAATAAGAGAACATTTCTGTTAATTCAGGAAATCTCCTGTGTTCTTTTCCTATAATCCCAGTGCTTCCGGGCAATCACTGTTCTGAATTTTTCCACCTTGGATTAAAGTGTTCATTTTAGAACTTTATATAAATGGAATCATACAGTATACACTTTAAAAAACATTTATTAGTTATTATTTATGTATTATTTATATGTGTGTGTGTTTGGATTTTTTTACTCTGCAAAACGTTTTTGAAGTTTATTGTTGTGATAGTTCATTGTTGATGGATAGTTCAGTCTCCTTTTATTGCTGAATGATGTGCCATGGTATGAATATGCCACAGTTTCTTTACCCATTCTGACTGATGGATATTTCCAGTTTATTACCTTCCATAAAATGGTTATAAACATACTCGTGAGGCTTTGTGTGGACATATGTTTTCAGTTAACACAAATAAATACTTGGAAATAGAACTGTTGCATCAAGAGTAAATGTATGACCGGCCCAGCCAGGCACATCTCACTTGTACCATAAACACACACACCCACACAGGGAACATACTTTAGTCTTCCAAAGTGATTGTACCATTTTTAAAAATCAACTTTAATTTTTAGAGTTTTAGGTTATAGCAAAATTGAGGAGAAAGTACAGAGAGTTCGCATATTCTCCGTGACCTTTCACATACATAGCCTCCCTCACTATCAACATTCCTCACCAGAATGGTGCATTTGTTACAGTTGATGAATCTATGCTGTTAGAAACATCACGTGTAGGTTTTCGTATGGACGTAAGCTTTCAGTTCATTTGGGTAAATACTGAGGAGTGTGATTGCTGGATAATATGGTAAGTATTGTAGAAACCACCAAGCTCTTTCCAGCATGGCTGTACCATTTTGTATTCCCATTAACAAGGAACGGAGTTCTTGCTGCTCTTGGTCCTCATCAGCATTTGGTGTTAGAGTTTTGGATTTTCACTATTCTAAAAGGTGCATAGTGGTGTCTCATTGTTCTAACTTGTGTTTCCCCAATGACAGGTGGTTGGGCATCTCTTCATATGCTTATTTGCCCTCTGTGTATCTTCTTTGGTCAGCTGTGTGTTAAGGTCTTTACCCTATTTTCTAATTCGGTTTTTTGTTTTCTTTATTTCTCCCCCCCTCCAAGATTTATTTATTTCTTCAGGAGGGGAGGGGCAGAGGGAGAGAGAATGTCAGGCATACTCCATGGCAAGCACAGAGTGTGACATGGGGCTCAATCCCATGACCCTGAGATCACAATCCAAACTGAAACCAAGAATCTGATGCTTAACTGACTGCATCACCAAGGTGCCCCTGGGTTGTTAGTTTTCTTATTGTTGAGTTTGAAGAGTTCTTTGTATTTCAGACAACAGTCTTATTATTGGATGTGTTTTTTGCAAATATTTTCTCACGCTCTGTGGCTTGACTTATCAGTCTCTGGACACTGCCTTTTGCAAAGCAGAAGTTTTTAATTTTAATGAATCTAGTTTACCAGTTCTTCCTTTCATAAATCATGTCTTTGGTGTTGTTTCTAAAAAAAGTCATTGCCAAACCCAAGGTTATCTAGATTTTTCTCCTACATTGTCTTAGGATTTATAGTCTTGCATTTTACATTAGGTTTATGATGCATTTTGAATTAACTGTTGTGAAAGGTAAGGGTCTGTGTTTAGATTCATTTTTTGCATGTGGATGTCCGGTTGTTCCAGCACCATTTATTGAAGAGATTGCCTCTGCTTTGTATTGCCTTTGTCCTTTGCCAAAGACCTATTGACTGTATTTATGTAAGTCTACTTTTGAGCTCTCTATTCTATTCCATTGACTTATTTATCTATTCTTTCACTAATAACACACTGTCTTTTTTGTTTTTAAGGTTTTATTTATTTGACAGAGAGAAACACAGCCAGAGAGGGAACACAAGCAGGGGGACTGAGAGAGGGAGAAGCAGGCTTCCCACTGAGCAGGGAGCCCGATGTGGGACTCGATCCCGGGTCTCCGGGATCATGACCTGAGCCAAAGGCAGTCGCTCAGCCAACTGAGACACCCAGGTGCCCAATAACACACTGTCTTGATTACCATAGTATTATAGTAAGTCTTAAAGTTGGATAGTGTCTGTCCTTTGACTTTGTTCTTCAATATTGTGTTGGCTATTCTGATGTTTTTGCCTCTCCATGCAAACTTTAGAATCAATTTGTCAATATCCACACATAACTTGCTGTGAATTTGGTAGAGATTTCATTGAATCTATAGATAAGTTGGGGGAAAAACTGACATCTTGACAATGTTGAGTCTTCTTATTCATGAACATGGAATGTCTCTTCACTTATTTAGTCCTTCGATTTTGTTTATTAGAGTTTTATAATTTTTCTCATATGGATCTTATACAAATTTTGTTAGATTTATGCCTAAGTAGGTCATTTTTGGGACTGCTAGTATAAATGGGATTGGGTTTTTGATTTCAAATTTCAATTGTTTGTGATGGTTTACAGTACAGCAATTGACTTTTGTATATTAACTGCATATCTTGCAGCCTTATGATCACTCATTAATCCTAAGATTATTTTTTTTGTCAATTCTTTTGGGTTTTCTACATAGACAATTAAGTCTTCCTTGAACAAAGATAGTTTCATTTCTTTCTTCCTGGGCTGTATACCTTTTATTTCCCTTTCTTAATGCATTAGCTAGGAACTCTCATGCAATATTGTAAAGGAGCTGTGAGAAGGAACTTCCTTGCTTTGTTCCTGATCTTAGTGGGAAAGATGCTAGTTTCTTATCGTTAACTGTGATGTCAGCTATAGATTTTTTGTAGATGTTTTTATTAAGATGAAGTTACCCTTTATTTCTAGTTTGCTGAGAGTTTTTAATCATAAATGGCATAGGATTCTGTTAAATGGTTTTTCTGTGTCTACTGATAAAATCGTGTGATTTCTCTTCTATAGTCTGTTGATGTGATAGATTATAACCATTGATTTTTGGATGTTGATCCCACCTTATATATGCCTAGAATAAACCTCACTTGGTCATGGTGTATAATTCTTTTCATACATTGTTGGATTCAATTTGTTAATATTTTCTGAGAATTTTTGAATACAATATGAGAGATTTTGGTTTATAGTTTTCCTTTCTTAAAATGTCTGTCTGGTCTTGGTATTAGGGCAATGCTGGCCTCATAGAATGAGTTAGGACGTATTCTTTCTGCTTCTTTCTTTTGAATGACATTGTGGAGATGTGGAGAATTGGTATAATTTCTTCCTTAAATGTTTCATAGAATTCACTAGTGAGCCCATCTGGGTCTGATGATTTTTTTTTTGAAGGCTATGAATTATTGATTTGGTTTCTTTAATAGATAGAGACTTGTTGAGATTGCCTATTCTTATGTGAATTTTGGTAAGTTGTGTTTTTCAAGAATTTGGCCCATTTCATCTAGGTTATTAAGTTTGTGGGCATAAAGTTGTTCATAGTATTCCTTTATTATCTTTTTAACATCCATGGGATCTAGAGGGATATTCACTCATTCATTTCTGATATTAGTAAGTAACTTGTGTCTTTTCTCTCTTTTTTTCTTAATTAATCTGGCTATAGGCATATTAATATTATTGATTTTTTAAATAACTAGATTTTGGTTTCATTGATTTTTTTCTATCAATTTCTTGTTTTTATTTCATTTATTTCTTCTCTAGTTTTTATTATTTATTTCCTTTTTCTTACTTTGGAATTAATTTGCTCTTCTATTTCTACTTACCAAAGATGGATGCTTAGATTATTGATTTTAGATGGCTTTTCTTTTCTAATGTATGCATTCAGAGCTATAAATTTTTTTCTAAGTACTGCTTTTGCAGCATCCCACAAATTTTGATAAACTGTATTTTCATTTTCACTTGATCCAAAATATTTTAAAATTTCTCCTGATGTTTCTCTTTTGACTCATGTGTTATAGAAATGTGTTGTTTAATTTCCTCATAATTGGGAATTTTTCATTTACCTTTCTGTTATTCATTTCTGATTTACTTCTGTTGTGGTTTGAAAGCATAGGTTGTATGATTTCTATTCTTTATATCCTGCTGAATATTTCATGTAGGCTTGAGAAAAATGTGTACTCTGCTGTTGTTGGTTGAAGTATTCTATAGATGTCAATTGTATCCAGTTGATTGATGATGCTATTGAGTTCAATTGTGTCCTTACTGATTTTCTACTTACTAGATCTCTCCATTAATAATAGAGGGGTGTTAAAGTCTCCAACTATAATAGTACAGTCATTTATTTCTCCTTGATATTCTATCATTTTTTGCCTCGTGTATTTTGATGCTATGTTTTTGGAAGCATATACATGAAGGATTGTTTTATCTTCTTGGAGAATTTATCTCTTGGTCATTAGGTAATGTCCCTCTTTATTCTTGATTATATTCCTGGCTCTGAAGTCTGCTCTTTCTGAAATTAATATAAATACTCCAACTTTATTTTAATTAGTATGGTATATCTTTCTCCATCTCTTTACTGTTACTCTGGATATGTCTTTATATTTAAAATGGGTTTGTTGTATTCAATCAGTCTTGTGGTTTTGATACATTCTGATACTCTCTAATTAGTGTGTTTAGATTATTGACTTTTAAAGTGATCATTGATATAGTTGGATTAATAACTACTCTATTTGACTCTTTTATAGTCATTGCCCTTGATAGAACTCCCAGAGGTAAAATTCACAAAATGTAGATGTCCCCAAAAGACTGAATCCCATTGAGGCTTTTTAACTCTCAAATTTATCCATATTAAGTCTCCAACAATTTTAATCACACTTCAGGTTTTTCTACCCAGTACTAGTTTTAAAACAATTACTAAAATCTTAGAGCAGTGTTGGTTAGAGACTTTGTTTTGAGATGTCATTGACTAAAAGATGAAGTTGAAAGATGGCTCATGTTGACAGATGACACCCAGCTTAGCATCAGGGTGGGTCTGACCAGGGAACATTCTCCTTTTGTGATAAAATATCTAGAAACCATTTTTAGCATAAACTTTTATGTAACTTTTGACAAGCAAGAATAGTTTCATTCAAATCTTCCCAGATATCCATCTCATGGTCGTAATTTTGACTTTTAGACAGAAATGGGCTTCCTCCTTTTTAGGCTATGTTTACACAAGTTTATTTTAGAATCTGAATAATCAGACATCCTGTACCATGGCTTATCTATATGATAAATAACAAAATGCAAGAAAAAATTCCTCAAGAACAACAATAAACAATTCTGTTATAATAAGCCACAGAAAAGACCTGTGCCAAACCCCACCCCCACCCCCACGTCGGGTCATAAATCAAGCTGCAGTCTAGCCTTATTCCATGGTTGCCCACAGGTGGGCAATGGTCTGGCTGCTGAACCGATTAGATTGCTAGGCAGGAGCCTTGGAGCTAAGGGAGACTTTTGAATATTAATGACCACCCTAACCTTCTCTTATGCAGCTGTGGAGTTGAGGTCAAGGGCATAGTGGAAGTGGAGTTTAAGAACTGCCATGCTGCACAAAATCCCAAAAGCTGACAGGGAAACATCGCAATGAGCCAGGCTCAGACTCTGGTTCTCCTTCCCCATGCGAGGAGCTCCATGACAGCAGGTTACCTACAGGCCTTCGTCACATCCTTGAGTAAAGGCCAGATGAGTCCCCAGTTCTATGGAGTCTAACTACTTAACAGCAGGCTTGATACTCAGGGTAAGCATTACCATCCCAGTCACCTATGAATTGGGCCACCAGCCAAGACAGAGGACATACAGTTAAATTTGAATTTCATGTAAACAACATAAGAAATTTAGTTTAAGTATGCCCTAAATATTGCATGGAATATACTTATATTAAAAATTATGTGTCATTTATCTCAAATTCAAATTGAACAGCACATCTCATGTTTTTAAAAGATTTTATTTATTGGCTAATTGTAATCAATTAAAAGGAAAGGTTAATTGATCTATGTAGAACACTATTTATTTATTTGACAGGGAGAGAGATCACAAGTACACAGAGAGGCAGACAAAAAGAGAGGAGGAAGCAGGCTCCCTGCCAAGCAGAGAGCCCGATGCAGGCCTTCATCCCAGGACCCTGAGATCATAACCTGAGCCAAAAGCAGAGGCTTTAACCCACTGAGCCACCCAGGTGCCCAATTTATGTAGAACACTTTAAGTGATATATATTAATGAAGCAGGAAAATGTTCATAATGTATTGTTAAATAGAAATAACCCAAATATGAATTATTTACAAAGAATGATTAGACTTATTTTTTTAAAAAAATGGTGAAAAGTGTGCAAAGTAAGAAAAAGGGAAAAGAAGTTTCTTCAAGAGAACACACTCAAGTAATAAAGATTGAGTCGCACTTCTGTGTCCTTTTATCTTTCAATTTTTGTTATTGTCTATTGCTTTAATAACGAAAAGGAGAAATGCTCAAAGAATAATGGAGCTAAATACTATTTGTAGACTAAGCAAAATGTATTAAAAAACAAACACATTGCTTAAAAATAAAACCATAGGGATGGGGACATGTCAAAGGGACACAGGCGCCAACTGAAAGAGCTCCCAAGGGTTGAACCTGGAAAATTTGAGTGACTAAATAAATCAAGAAGTGTCGGATTATAACCCAAAGGGTAAAATAATAATTCATGAGTCTACACTGGGATAAATAAACAATTCAACAGATAAGTAGAGAAGAGAAAATTTTCCCATGCAGAAGAATTTCAAATAATTTATGTAATATTTCTGAATTATAAATAGTGCTGAAAGGAGTATGTTGGAGTCTAGGAGTTACTTAAGTACTTATACATATTTAAGATTTCTAGAAGTTGAACTGAGTCCAAAATAGCATCAATATTTTTTAAGCTCTTAATTCATGATTAGATTGTGCAAAATTGGGCAAATTGCATGAGGCTAATCATCGAAAGAAAGGGAAAAATATTGTCCAGATTATCTAAATAAGCAAGGGGTCACTGACTGAGAATCTCAACACAAGGGGCTGATTAATGAGACAGAAGACTTATCATGTCTATAATGTCTAATTCAGAGTCCCAGGGCTACCCTTCTCTGCACACATTCTCACTGCTATGCTGAAACTTGGGGGAAGTTGTGTAACCAGTTTATTTCAACTTTGTTCAGCACAAGGCAGTAGGAGAGGAATCCATATCCTGGGCAGCACTGGCCACTCAGCACTCTGTAAGTAGGCAGAACACTGAGAATTTGTATTTCTCCCTAAGGTTTTGGCTTAATTACACTATGGTACTAGCCACAGTGTTCATTAAAAAGTTAACACAGTAGCCAGAAAACCCCAGAAAATACCAGAAGCTAGAGTCCTACATTTGATGGGAGATGATCCATTAAAAGACTGAAAGGAGATTTCCTTCTGTCCTTTTATTTTTTTATTTTTTTTTTTAAAGATTTTATTTATTTGACAGAGAGAAACACAGTCAGAGAGGGAACACAAGCAGGGGGAGTGTGAGAGAGGGAGAAGCAGGCTTCCCGCCGAGCAGGGAGCCCGATGTGGGACTCGATCCCGGGTCTCCGGGATCATGACCTGAGCTGAAGGCAGCTGCCCAACCAACTGAGCCACCCAGGCGCCCCATTCCTTCTGTCCTTTTAAAAAAGTTTTACAATTATTTTTCTGTCGCAGGAGAGAGTTCAGTCCTTGTTTTGCATCACTTAGAGTAATAGCACAGGAGTTTCTCTGTGCAGTTGCACATTCAGATTTTATTTATTTATTTTTAAAGATTTTATTTATTTATTTTAAAGAGTGAGAGATGGGGTGCCTGGGTGGCTCAGTTGGTTGGGCGACTGCCTTTGGCTGGGGTCATGGTCCCGGAGGCCTGGAATTGGGCCCCACGTCGGGCTCCCTGCTCTGCAGGGGGCCTGCTTCTCCCTCTCTCGCTCCCCCTGCTTGTGTTCCCTCTCTGGCTGTGTTTCTCTCTGTCAAGTGGATGAATAAAATCTTAAAAAAAAAAAAAAAAGAGTGAGAGATGAGGGAGGAGCAGAGAGAGAGGAACTCTCCGCAGGGTGCAGAGCCCGGCGTGAGGCTTGATCCCCGGAGCCTGAGATCATGACCTGAGCTGAAAACAAGAGTCAGAAGCATCACTGACTGAGCGATCTGGGTGTTGGTTTGGGGGTATGGATCTGGTGAGGATTCACCATTTTTTAAAAAAGATTTTATTTATTTGTTTGACGGACAGGGATATGGCTGGAGGGGGACCACGGGCGGGGGG
>PITA01031701.1:0-14865 GCA_004023965.1 Spilogale gracilis
GCAGCCCTGCCCAGCCCCGTCCAGCCTTGCCCCGTCCAGCCCGGCCTGGGCCCGGGACACAGCTGGCACCTCACACTGCTCCCACTTCCCAGTGTCCAGGTTTGGTTGTGGTGCAGACAGCTGGGGAGGAGAGTGGCCCCTGATGGCTCCAGGCCAGGCCGGCAGAGCTGTGCTGGTGTCCACAGCCCCAAAGCAGGGGCACTATGTCTGGTGTCTTGAGGTGGGGGGCACACTCTGCCAGGGACTGGCCCAGGCTGGCTTCCACACCTGGCCATCAGCCCCTCCCTGCATGTGTCATGGGTTCCTAGGGAGTCCCCCCCACCCACCTGGAGACTTATTAGCTAATCCTAAGCTCACCTGCTGTAGGGCTGTTGTCAGGTAACCGGCAGGTGTCCTCAGGCCGCGCCCCCTCACCGCAGGACATGTGTGTGGAAGGGGTCATCAGGGGATGTGCATGTGCCGGTGAATGTGAGCTCAGACCATCCATGGTCCATCTCTGACCAGAGGAGGGGATGCCCCTGTGAACTGGGGACGTCGCTGCTGTGGGAGGGGCTCTCCGCGGCCCGGCTGCAGGCAGTTACTGCTTGCCCAGGCTGGGATCAAGGGCCATGTGCTTCGCCTCCTCTTGTTCTGCAGACCTCACCTCGCCCCCTGGGACCCCCAGCCTGATGTGTGTTCTCTTTCCTCCCCAGGGTCTAGATGACTACGGAGCGCGGGCTGTGAGCAGGTAAGGGACTTCCACACTTGTCCTTGGGATCTGTGCGTGGGTAGGGCCAGCCCCTCTCCTAGACGGTCCCAGGCCTGCTCCTTCGGGGCCCGGCTGGGGACTGCAGAGGCCCCACTCTGGGCCAGGGCAGCTGGGGCCCAGGGTGTCTGTTCTCTCTACACCGCACTTCTCTGAGTCATGGGCGTCTCAGGGCAGGAGCCCGCGATCCCAGGATATTGCCACCTTTGTGCTCTGACCCTGGCTAGGCGGGAGCAAACCCTGAACCATGGGAGCCCAGCATGGTACTGTGCCGCCCTGCAGTCGCTGGGGTTCCTGGTCCTCCAGGAGGCCCTCAGCCCGGTGCTTCCTCTGCTCCTCCTTCCTGGTGACCACGGATGGCGGGGGCCGCTGCTCCTGTGCCCCCAGCCTGGGCTCGGCCCTTGTCCGGGCCCGGGCGGTGTGGGGGGGGCCAGGCAGCCGGCTGACCCTGAGGGGCTGCAAGAGGGGCGTGTGGCCCGCAGCGTCCTGTGCTTTGTTCCACAGCGGCAGCGGCACGCTGGTGTCCACAGTGTGAGGACGCTGACCACGGGCAGCCGCTGCTCGGAAGAGCCCCCCCCACCTGTCTGGCCTCCATCGGTTCCCTCGTCCGCTCTCGTTGGTTTGTTCTCGGGTTATTTTTCTTTCTCACCTGCCCCGTCCTGCCTTTCGGTTGGTGACCCCAGACTCTGAGATCCCCCCAGGGTCCATGGTGCTTCCCCATCTCTGCTCCCTGTATTAACACGCCCCAGCCGCGTGTGTCCGCCAGGCGGGAGCTGCTGGCCGGGCGGCGGGGGCCAGGCTCCCTCGCCTCTGCTCTGTGGCCTCCGTGTTCATGATGCACTGTCCCTTTCTGACGGCTCACCGCGAGCCACCATGCCTAAAGTTTAAAGAAAAAGAAACATCTTTAAAAAAAAAAAAAAGGAAAAAAAGAAAAGAAAAAAAAAAAAAGAAAAGAAGAACAGGAAAAGGACTCTTCTTTCCTGAAAAACAAAATTTGATCTGCATGGACCCCGGTGTGCATAGTTTTGCTCCTGCCTCTGACCCCCCAGCGGACGCCGGCGTCTGTGTCAGGAAAAAGGAGGCCCCTCCCAGGGCCGCACAGACGGACGGATGGACGGCCAGGCGCGTGCCGAGCCGGCGGGGGCCGGGGAAGGCCTCCTGAGGAAGCCAGCCGCTCCTGTGAGGGAGGCCACGGTCCCCAGGCCCCTGTGCACGTCCTTCTCCGCGGACGCTGCCAGCCGGTGTAGAGACCAGAGCGGGGGCAGGCACGTGTCCCCAGGGCCGTGTGATCTCACGCGGTGCCCAGTGGGGTGGGGGCCGGGCAGGCACGGCCCCTTGCTGATTTTCCAGAGAGCTCCAGAGACCACCTACCGCCTACGTGTGCTAGAAGCTGGTAGACAGCCTCGTGAGGGGATCGTGGCCCCCAGGCCACCTGGGGACAGCAGACAGCCCCTGCCCCCGTCCTCCCTAAATGCTCTCGTCTCCTTGTGTGTCTTGGTGACTTCCGAAACAGACGTGCTGGACTCCATGGCTACTGGTTTTGCCTTTTGACACCCTGAATCTGGGGGGAAGGGAGCAGGGCCCCTCCTGCCACAGGAGCCCCCGGAAAGCTGCGGACGCCTCTTTTTCTGATGGGATCTGACAAAGTCCTGCGCCCGCTCTCCTGTGGCCTAGGCCGTGGCCGGAGTGTTGGCGAGAGAAGCAGCTCAAGACGCAGACAGCCCTCTCTTGTGTTTAAGGAGAACACGAAGCCAGAACGCGGACCCGTGTACAGAGAGCCTTCCGTGCTGCTGTTCTAATTTTGCTAAAAGATCTCAAACCCAGGGGATTCCATGCTCAATGGATGAATGTAGACACAAAATCGCGACACTTGTATGAAGATGAAAAGTGCTCAAAATATTTTGTTTCCTTTCCTCTTTTTTTTTTTTAATCTGAATTGTGCCCTGTACTGCAGTTGTTTGAATAAAAGTTTTATTTATTGCACTGAGCTGGGTGTGGCACCTCCTTCCACGGCCGTGGTGTAGATCTGGGCCTCCCCAGCCAGCCGGCCTCCGTCCCAGGACCGAGTGCACAGACCAATGGCACAGCCACTGTCCCTCAGGCAGATGGCACGGTCACTGTCCCTCGGGCAGTGGGCTGACTGGGGACGCCTGCCGCCGGAGGTCCCTTCCTGTTCCTCCCTGCAGCTACCCTGTGGCTGGACTGCATGCCCCAGGCGGGGTACCCCCCTCCCCTTGCCCCCTCCCCCCACCCGCCTGCACCAACAGCTCCCTTGTGTTTCCTTGCAGCACCGATGTGGAAGTGGCCAGATTTTGAGCTGCCCTTGACTAGAGTTAGTAAGTTGCCCTGGTTTTCTCATGCTGGTCAGTCTGCCTTCACAGTGGCTCTGCAGACCTTCCCGGCGGGCCTGGCAGGAGGGGCCAGGCCGCGAGGGTCGGCCCAGCTTGCCTCTGCTCTGGGCTCTGGGCTTTCGCTTTCCCTTGAATTGCTCCTCGGGCTCTGGGCTTTCCTCCCTCTGTCTGGAAGCTTGTGGGCCTGACTGGCTGCTCCCCCTGCACCTGCGGCCCCTCCCTGCACCCCTGGGCGTGGTCCAGCCCCGGTCCTCTGCCTGGGTCTCTCTCCTGACTCTGTGGGGCGCTTCGGCCATAATTGGGGGTGGGGGGAAGCACAGTGATTGGCCGGGAGGCCAGCTTTGGGGCTCCTTTGGCTGAGTGGCCCCTCGGACCGGCCCCTGGGGGTGTGGGTCTGAGCCCAGCCTGGCCCGCTGGCTGGTTGTTGAGTACTGCCGCCCCTCGGGGGCGCCGGGGAGACCAGGGTCGGTCTTGGGGACAGCTCCGCGGGTGTCTCAGGCACACCAGAGCAGGGGGACACGGGGGCTCTCACCTCGCATCTGCCCTGATGGGCTCCGCGAGGCTGCAGCGGGCTTTCCAGACCAGGCCTCCGGCCATCACACGCGGGTGCCCTTGCAGGCCGTGATGGTCCTGTGATGGTCCCTTGCCCTCGGCCCAGGAAAGCAAGCACTGACGGCCAGCACTCTGGGCCCCGTGCCTGGGAAGGGGGGGCTGCTGCCATCTTGTGCGCAGCCCCACCCCGTCATCGATGAGTTTGCCCCATGAAGCTGGCGTCTGTGTCCTCTGGGCCTCGCAGAGCATCCCAGCGATGTGGCCCTCCCCCAGGGCAGCGATGGCCCCCATAGGTCCTGGACTCCCTCTCCTTTCACTCTGAGCTGTAGCGTCAGCAACTTCTAGAAAGTTCTGGAGACAAATGCTCCTGATATTTAGAGGTGGGGTGGAAAGACCTTCCCGCCCCTAGATTCCTCCTCTTCCAAGTGATTCTAAGAGGCCTACATCTCCGCCCCCCACTGCTCCTGTGGCCCCCATCGCTCCAGAAGCCAGCCTGGCCTCGGCCTGAGCCCTCATCCCCAGTGTAGGGCAGCCCCCCGCCCCCCCCGGGGGCACTGTGGGCTTCTGCACAGAGCCACCAGCTGGCTTCCCCGCCGCAAAGCCGGCCCACCCTGCTGAGCTGTGCTCACCCCCCGGGGGGGTCCTGGGGTGCAGGGAGCAAGGTGGACCCAACCCCAGGAGGGCCAGCGTCCTGGACACGTGGGAACCACCTGTGCCTCAGGGGAGAGCGTTCCAGAGAAAATGGAGATCTGCCCCAGCTGGGCTCCGCTCCCCCTGCTCCAGGGTCACGGAAGGACAGAAAGCACACCCCGAAACCGCTTGGCTATTGGGTAGCCTTTCTCTCTCGCACTCCTGTAGCGGACCCAAGACAGTTAGCAGGCGACTCCCTAAACCCGCAGCCAGAGATTGGAATGGACAGGTGCTGGGCCGTGGCTCTCCGCTCCCCTCGGGCTATGGGTTTGCAGGCAGGGGCCCGGTGGCACCCCGAGCGGCACCCCTGGAACCCAGTGCTGGATCCACCCCCAGGGAGGGGTCCCGACTGGAGCTAGCCGCGCGAGCCACTGCGGGCCTGCTCAGGCCTGCTCTGTTCCTGTCCCGGGGCCTCCGGAGCCCCTGCTGGGGTGCTCTTGGGGGTG
This sequence comes from Spilogale gracilis, assembly GCA_004023965.1. Lineage (NCBI taxonomy): Eukaryota > Metazoa > Chordata > Mammalia > Carnivora > Mephitidae > Spilogale > Spilogale gracilis. The sequence continues at coordinate 4,785 of PITA01031701.1, forward strand.
AGGGGTTGCAGCCGCGCCTGTGGGAGGAGCCCGGACAGCCCCTGACTTGGAGCAGACCCTCCATTCTCGTGTGCTCACGAGCTTCCTGCCTGTCCTTTGCCGGCAGAACTTGAGCCGCTTTGTATCTTTGTGGTTTGTGGTCCAGGGTCCTCCGACACTGCTGTTGGGAGGAGGCCTTGGCCCCCGGGGCTCACCCCCAAGCAGTGACCTGTGCCCATGGGACCAGGGACTCCACAGGGGGCCTGGGGTCTGAATTTTGTCCTGTTGTGTCAGGTCGGTGTTGACCCGCCTGCCCTCAGGGAGCGTAGCTCCAGAGCCTCTGTCCCCAGGAGGTGGCCCGAAACCCAGAGGGCTGCGGGCCTTCCCGTGGGGCTGGGGTCTCTGGCCAGGCCCGGGTGTGTTCAGCCCCTGCCCGTGTCCTCAGATCCTGCAGCGTTGATGGTAGTGTGCTCTGCAGTCACGTGGTTTTGGGGAAGGAGATTAGAAAAGGGGGGTCAGGGGCCAGACAAGGCGGGGGCCTCGCCGGCTCCGCAGCTCCTCCAGCCACGCCTGGTAAGGCTGCCTGCCGCCCGTACTTTGTGTTGGGGATTCAGGTGTGCCCAGGGCAGGAGGATGGCGTGTGCTGCCCAGAGCCCCTTGGCTATTGTGTTCCGCCTCGCACGGGAGCTGCACCCCCCTCCGCCTCTCAGCCCCAGGGCCTATGCTCCTTCCTCTGCTCGGTCTCCAACGCCGGACGCACAAAACCTGCGCGCATCACAGCCTCCTGAGATGTCCTGCCTTGACTGGGGACAACCAAGGGCCCGGAGCCTTCCTCCACAAGCAGAGTCTAGTCACCGCGGCGGGCAGGGCATGGGCCAGCGTCCACCCTCTGTCCTGGGGGCGGATGTCCCCGGTCACAGCAGCCTCGGCCTGGGGAGCCTCGCCCCTCACCCTGAAGCCGAAGCTCGTCTGCTCACATCCATCCGTGAGAGGACTAGGGCGCGTAGCGGGGCTGGCAGTGGCCTTGAACCCGGGGGCTGTAGCACTCCAGATCTGCAGACGCTCGTGAGCTGCGAGCGGCGCACCCACGCGGGATTCTCCGTCGTCAGCTCGATGATGTAGAAGCCGTGAGCCAGTACGTCGGCTCCTTTTCCTGGTTTATCCTTTTAAAAATTCAGTCCCAAGTGTCTCCGCATTTTAGAAAACCCAGGGAGGTGCCCTCCCGCTCTCGCTGGGCACTGGACAGAGCGCCGCCCTCCAGCGCCTGGGGACACCACCCCAGCTGTGACTCCCGCCCAGGTAACGGTGCGCGAGCCGAGCAGAGCGCTCGGCCGGGCCACATCCTGTCCGTGCTGAGCCCTCCGTGTCCCACGTTCCATCTGTGCTGTCGTCCCCGGGGCTGCCTGATGCCCCCCAGCTCGCTGTCCTGCACTATCGCTGCCCAGGCAGGTGCTCCCACGCCCACTGGGGACTCCGAGGAGAGTCCGCGAGGACCAGGCTGCGTGCTGGCCTCAGATGTGATCAGCTCGTCCCACGTGACCCTCGTGTCTGGCCGGTGCATCTGTCTGTCCGCTGAGGCCTCAGGCCCCGGGGCTGAGCCCCACTGCTGCCAGTGTGTGCACCCCATGTGTGTCGTGTCGGCGTGGGGCGGGCCGAGGCCCCCTGTCTGCACGCGGCCACCTTCCGGGATCCCGGGATGCATGGGTCGGGTCCGTGGGAGCTGCTGAGCTGTCCGTGTGTCAATGGCGTGTTTTTAAAATCAGGCCCATTTCTGCTCTGCTCTGGGGTGTGGGTACATCCAGGACCAGCTCCCGGCCCGCCGAGCCGCTCCCCGCACGCCCATCCCTGCCCGGGAACGCCGGCGGTGGCCGGCAGCTGGCCCTGCGCACAGTGCCCTGCCCTGGCTGTCCCCAGCAGTCTCTGCCGCCCCCCGACTCTGGGCTCAGAGGCTGGGGGACCCTGGGGCAGCCCAGGTGGCATGGTGCGCCCCCCACTGAAACTACGCTTCTCTTCTCTCTCCTCAGGAACCCCTTTGCCAACGTCCAGCTGAAGCCGACAGTGACTAATGACAGGTCTGCCCCCCTCCTCAGCTGACGGCCAGGTCCCTGTCGCTGCCCACTGGTCCCGCCCCCACAACCTCTTCTCTAACAATCTGTGTGGTCCCTGTTGAGAGCGTCTTCTCCTCCTTCCACACCCCTCACCTGCCTGGCTCTGCCCCCACTTCCGTCTGGCTGGGCTGGACCCCGGCTGAGGGGATTAGGGCTGGGTGCTGTCCCCCGCCAGGCGGTGGGGTCCGCGTCTCAGGCAGGCCCGCCTGGCTGTGCGGGTGGCGGCCCCCCCCAGGGCCAGGGACGGGTCTGGGGTCAGCCTATAGCTGGAAGGGCACCTCAGCCCCCGCACCGCCCGTAGCCACCCAGTGTCTGGTCAATAAACTCCCCCCCCACCGTGCCTGCTTCTGATCTGTCGGCCTGAGGGGGTGGGCCGGCTGGGGCGGAGGAAAGGGGAGACACCGCTACCCTTCTCCGGAAGATGTATGTATTGTAAGCCCTCAGCTGGGGCTCTGCTGAGCCTCTCCACTCCCGCTAGCAGTTCTGGGGGGCCTCTCGCCCCACTCCTCCCCATCCAAGCCCCAGCTCCCCTCTAGGACTGGCTGCTGGGCCCCCAGCTCTCCTCCGCAGCCCTGGAGTGAATGTGGGTGCTGTTGGCGGGTGAGGGGGGCACCCACCCCAGCTGCTTCCACAGTATCTGGCCGAAATGCACCCCTGGTGACTGGCATGGTACCAGCATTGGTCCCCACCTGACCAAAGCCTAACCGCGGCCCCGCAAGGGAAGCCAAAGGGGTCACAGGGAGGCAGGGGGAGACACAGGCTTCTGGCCTCAGGGGAGCTGGAGATGAGCCTGGTGGGGTCTTGGGGCGGATGTCTGGGGTAGAGATGCACAGCAGCCCGGACTCCTCCCACACCCTCCTGCCTGCTGCTCGCCCTGCTCCGACTCCCGTGACGTCTAGACGGGACACGGGACAGGAAGAGAGGGCGGCTGGGGGGCAGGGGCGGCCACCCTCGTGCATCCCGCCCCCCCACCCCATGGTCAGGAGGAAGGACAGTGCCCTGGGCAGAGCCGGCTGAGTCCCCAGCGCTGTACCACCCAGGCCCCCTTCTGCCCAGGGCTTCACGTGCAAACTACAAAAGAAACACACAGCGTGAAGGCTTTTTCTTTGCTTGATTTCTTTTAAAAAACAAACAAAAAAGGAACAAGAAAATTGCACCAGCATCCTAAGCCTCAAACTAATAAAAAACAAAACACACAAACCCAAAACAAGTCCCCCACCCACACCCCCAAAGCAACAATAAACTTTACATCTCTTTGGCAACAATAACTTAAAATCATCTCTTTTCCATTCGCTCAGACAACAGCAGTTACAAAAATATTCCCTGCTCCCGCTTCCCTCCCAGCTCACCCCTCCCCGTGTCCCCATCCCTGCAGGCAGGAGCCCCTGACACTTCCCTTTTGCCACCGGGCGGCTCTGGGCAGTGCCCTGCACAGGGACAGTGGGTATGCCGGCAGCCGCAGGCACCTTTAGGACAGGCGTGGCCCGGCAGCCCCCCACCTTCCAGGCGGCGCCCCGACCCCCACGCCCGCACTCCAGCAGAGGGCTCAGATGGGAGCTGGCCCAGGCCGCGTGGGGAGGGAGACTTGCTGGGTTTCAGTCACTGAAGGGAAAGACAGCCACAGACTCTGAGGTAAGGGGGCTGGGGGACACACAAGCCCAGGGTCCTCGTCTTGCACTGAGCAAGCCCAGAACCAGGCAGAAGAGGCAAAGGGGGCAGAGAAGGGCCGTCCCAGCAGGCCTGTGCCCATTGTGTCACCTGGGGTGAGGACACAGTGCCCAGCCACTCCCCACAGGAGCTGGTGGGCAGGACATGCAAGGCCCCCCAGCCAAGAGCAGGTGCCCTGGCCTCAGAAGCCGAGCAGCCCAGTAGCAGGGTCAGGGTGGAGGGGGCAGCTGCAGGGGAAGGGGCTGCTCAGGCCCGAGGCTAAAGGACAGCTCCAGCAGCCAACAACAAATCCGAGTGTCCAGGAGGAATCCTGCCCCTGCCGGGGGCAGCACAGGATGCACGCGTGGGGCCGCTCCACCCTCCAGGCCCCGAGAGACCTCTCGTCCTGCCCTGCTCGTCCAGAGTGCTGTGTGGGGGCACCCAGGCGCTGGAAGCTGCTGCCGACCCAGGCCAGGGTCCCGGCTGTCGGTCACCATCCTCGCTTCCGGGAGCAGGACCGGCAGGGGCTCTGAGGCAGCCTGTCTGGGTCTCAAGCGTCTTTACAGCTTCCCGCAGCACCTGCTACAGGGCCTGGCAAAGAGGAGGTGCCACATGAGCATCTGGAGAGACACCAGGAGTGCCCTACCCCAGGATCCCCAGCGGACCTCCGTCCTTGGCCGAGGGGCTGCAGGCCTCGGGCCCTTGGCCCGAGTGGGGCTGCCTGTCCGTCTCAGTGGGAGCCACACCCGCGTCTCTTCCTACCACACCACCAGAGCCCAGGCCTGTCCCTTGGGCCCAATAATACCCAGCAAATGCCCTGAGTCCTCTTTTTACAGATGGGGAAATTGAGACCCAGACAGGACAGGCTGGTCATGGTCATGAACCAGTCTCCTGGTGACCTGCTTATCTGCTCAGGTGTCTACTATGGGGACGCTGTGTGCCAGCGATGAGTGGACAGGCCATCCCCCAGGGGCTACAGCCACAGGCCACGGGCAGTGGAGGAGGGAGGAGTCTGCCTGGGGGACAGATCTATCTTGTCCATGGCGGGCTCCCAGAGAAGCTTCGCAGGAATACAGGACCACACACCTGCGGGGGGGGCAGCCCGGCCTGAGGCTTACAGGGGAGTGGGGCACCTCCAGCCAAGTGCCGTGGGACCTGAGATGTGCCAAGCTGGGAGGAGCCCCAGTGGCAGAGGCTGGGAAGGTTCTGGTGGCAGATGCTGCTGCAGGTTTAGGGGAACTAAGGTCTGGCAGAGAGCAAAGTGGGAGACACTCCTTGTCCAGCCTGGTGCCTCCAGAAGAGGAAGAAGAGGACGGGGTAAAGTCCCATCTGGGCCCCAGGGCCCAGACAGGTGCTGGGTCAGCCACTAGCGAGGAAGGAGTAAGGTCTCGACTTCTCTGTGCCTCAGTTTCCCCGTCTGAAAACCGTAGTTGTCCCCAAAGATTAGATATAATGAGCACGGGGCCTGGGCTCTGAGCAGGTGACGTCCAGGCCGTCCTCTCCACTGCCCCGCCTCGGTGTCCCCTGCCACCGGCCCCTGCCGCAGCCTCACCTTCGACAGACGGGGCGTCTGAGTCTGAGACGTGCGTAATGGAGAAGCGGGACGCGGGCGCCGGCGACACGGTGAAGCGAGAGAAGGGGCCAGGCGTGGCCAGCTTGGGGGGTGCGGCCGGAGAGGACAGGGCGGCCTCCAGGGCTGGCATCGGCGGGAGGCCGTCGTCCCACGCGAACCCTTGGCCTGCAGGCGGGCGGCGGTCACTCCCACCGCGGACTCACTGCCCCCCCCCTCCGCCCCGCAGGCCCGCTCCCCGCCCTGACGTCACGCCCTCCCCGCAGGCCCGCCCCCGTGACGCCCCGCCCTCCCGGCAGGTCACGCCCCGTCCAACAGGCCCCACCCCCAGCTCACCCTCTTCCGCCGCAGGGGCAGCGGAGCCGTCGGGGGAGCGGTCCGCCCGCTGCAGCCGGCCAGAGGCGCCAGGGGTGCGGGGGCCGCCCTCCAGGAACGGGGGGGGCGACTCCTTGGCCCCGGGGAAGGGTTCCCCGAGCTCTCGGGTGGGGCTTTCCTGGAGGATCAGAGCAGCACGTGGCTCGGGTGGCCAGCTGTGGCCGCTCCCCCAGCTCCCGTCCCCTGGGGGACCCACACCCTCCTGCAGAGCCCGGGGCGGCCGCCCACCTGGTCGAAGAGGTAGACGGTGACGTCGTCGAAGAAGGACACAGCTTTCTTCTTGCGCTCCAGGTCCTCGCAGAAGGCCTCGGACAGCAGGCTGGGCATCTTGAGCAGGCTGCGCAGGTTGCGCGCGCTCTGGCTCTCCGCCACCACCACGGGCACGGCGGGCGCCTCCTCCTCGCTCTCCTCGCTGGGCTCCTGGATGCTGTAGCAGCGCAGCTCCTCATCCGACTCGTCACTGTCCTCACTGTCCTCCTCTTCCTCCTCCAACCGGCCCTCCAGGGCTGTGGGCAGTCCTGGCAAGGCCAGGCAGAGTGGGGTTCTGGGGGCACCAGGGCCACCTGTCCGATCCTGCTGGGGAGGCCCAGACAGCAGCCCTGGGGCCTTCTGGAGGTCAGGGCAGTGACTCTCTGAGCTCAGTGGGACTGGGGTCAGCAGGAAAACCTTGGAGCGCTCCAGGTTGGGCTCTGCAGGCCCCTGTGCAGGGCCTTGGGACCAAGGAGGCTCCAATCTGGGGCTCTCAGGGCAGATGCTGCTGGGCTCTGGAGAAGGGTCCTCTGGCTGCGGCAACAGCAGCGGTGGCACGCCCCTGGGGCCAGTGCCCTGTGCCTCCCCGAGCACCCCAGGCTCAGGGGAGGGCTGTGCAGACTGTAGCCCAGGGCTCTCCTGGTCCAGCTCTGGCCGGGAAACCAGGCCACCTTCTCCCTTCTCCTGGGGGCCCAAGGTGGACTCAGGCTCTGTATCGAGGTCCGAAAAGTAAGCGGAGTCACGGTAGGGGTTCTTCTCGCCAAGCTGTCCAAGGGAGGTGGAGAACTGAGTCTCCGGCCCGGGGCTCTCACCCTCAGAGACCAGCTCCCCAAAGGCCTCGGGCTCACATGGTTCATGTCCTTCCTTCAGCACAAACTCAGGGGACTCGTAGTTCTCCGTGTCATAGCCACTGTCCAGGGCTCGGGGCTGCCCAGCAGGAGTGCCGGTGACAGACGGGCTGCAGACCTCACAGCCACCACCATCGCTGGCGGAGGATGGGATATCCAGGGAGTCCACAGAGTCAGGGGTCCCCACCTGCTTCTGCAGGGAGCGGAAGGCTGGCATCACATCCAGCTTCTCTGCTGGCGGGCCATCGCCAGACGCATCCGTGAAGATGCCGGAAGTGGCCTCTGTCGTGTCCTCATCCTCACTGACTGGCGCCTCCCCCTTGGGGGAAACAGGGCAGCTGTCCAGGCTCTGGGTTACCTCGGGGGCAGTCTCCCAGCTGCCAGCGGGCGTGGGCAAGGCAGGCAGGCTGGCGAGGGCACTGACCTCCTCAGCAGGAAGCAGGGCTCCCTCTTGGGATGGGGTTGGGATGGAGGGAAGGAGTCGCCGAGGTCTGGCAGAGCCCTCGGCCTCCTCAGCAAGCCTGGGCTCTGTCTGGGGGCTGTCACCCCCATTTATGGCCGCCTGTGGCTGGGAGGATGGCAGCAGGCAGGTGCCAGGTGCCAGGTCCCCAGCAGGACACAGATGAGGGAAGCCAAGGCAGCGGCCGAGCTCCTGGCCAGAGGAGATGCCCTGTGGCCCAAGGAGAGGCTCTGTGGTGTCCTCCCGGGCCAGGGGATGACCCAGCTCAGGGACGGCCTGGAGGGTGTGCTCTGTGCCGGGGCAGCAGCCCATGCAGCCACCCACATACCCCGGGTCCCAGGAAACTGGCGCTCGGCTGCCACTATTGTTGTTGGCAGACACGTTGGAATTCCAGTGTCTGTGCTGGGCAGCGCAGCATGTCTCAGCCCCCACCACCACCTCCCGGCCCGGGGATCGCCGGGCCGCAGAGCTCCCCGGGGGGGACGTGCCCAGTGGGTCCTCCAAGAAGGGTGGGCAGAAGGCAGCTGCGCCCCAGTCGCTGTCCTCCTCCCTGGGCTCTGCCAGCATGAGGGTCCCTGGTGAAGGTGAGCCCAGGGAGGAGGGTGGGTCCTGGGCATGGCTCCCATGCAGGTAGTAGTCACAGTGTCCCCAGGACCCCTCTGGGGGTGGCACCTGGCCCAGCAGTGGCTCCATGGCCAGCGAGGCAGCCACACTGCCCTCCGAGTCGTCCTGGTCACCCCCATCCGGGAGCAGGTCCACCGCGTGGCTGCCGGGGGTGCAGCCAGCGCAGTCAGGATCATGGCCAGCGGCGGGTGTGGGCTCCTCCAGGCGGATGAAGTACTCGCTGCCCACCGAGGGGCTGTGCGCGCTGAGCACGGGCACCACGCCCGGGGGCGCGCCGTCGTCGGGGGCACAGAGCTCCGGCAAGTGCGAGGCAAGGCTAGGGCTCGCTGCGCCCTCTGGCGGCGGGAAGGCCTCGGCGCCACGGCCTGCCTCCCACTTGTACTCGAAGTTGAGGCCGTGGCTCGTCTCCGTCACCGTCAGCACGTCGTCCCCATCCGCGTGGAAGCCGTCGCCCGCGAACTGCTCCAACAGCGGGAAGGACGAGGCGGCCGCCAGCTCGCCCGCGCCCCCCAGAGCCAGGCCCGCCAGCCCCGGGCCTGTGCCACCCCCGCCCGGCCGCAGTGAGCGCCAGCGCCGCTCAAACTCTTCCTCGGCTTCCGTGGCGCCCTTGGCACAGAGGTAGGACAGCAACAGGTGCACCTCCTCGGCCGTGGGCCGCTGCTCAGGCTGCAGCCAACAGAACTGCATCACCTCGTACCTGCCAAGAGGGAGGCCCAGGGCTCAGGCTCCACCCACTGGGCCCTGCCCACCCTCCCGCCCACGAGGCACCACCCAGCCGGGACCCCAGCCCCCAGAGCAGATCTGCCCTCCGCAGGGAGATCTGGGGGCCTCTTCTTCTACTCAGAATCCTTTAAGGACAGGGAGGAGAACCTCCAACTTAAGTGCAGGTGGCCCCAAACCTTCCAAAGTGGGCTCCAAGCTTTGGGAGCCCACAATGGGTGGAGGGACCTTTCCCTTAGCTCAGCTCCACCCTGGCCGCAGGTGAGTTTGTGTTTTGGGTAAAGGGACCACTTCTGCTGTGGATGCAGGACAGGGCCCAAAGGTCACGGCTGGCCCTAGGGAAATCCCAGGCAGTCCGACTTGGAGCACCCCCCTGGTCCTGCCCCTCCTTCCAGGCCAGCTCCCCACCGGCCTCGCAGGCCCTCACCAGCGGTCAGACAGGGTGAGCTGCAGCTGGGGCTTCGGGAGTTTGAGCTGCTGCTCCCGGACGGCATAGGCGAGCACCTGTCGGTCGGAGTGCTGGGGGTAGGGCTGTGCGCCCAGCTCAAAGAGCTCCCAGATGCTCACACCCAGGGACCTGCAGAGGGGGCAGCCGTCAGGGGGGCTGGCGGGGCTGCACAGATCTCAGAGCCCCAGCCCCCACAGGGCCATGCCTGTCATCACATCGGCGTCCTAGGGATGCCCCTCCAAAGGACAGCACCTTCCCTCAGCAAACTGGCAGGACACGCCACCCGGCCAGGCCCAAGTCTGTGTCCGGGTCATCTAGGCAAATGAAAGCCACCCGGGCCTTTCCACAAACCCCAGTCCCTTCACTTGTTCGTGTACTCATTCCCCAGCCGCGGTGAAGTCCGACACTGTAGCAGGGGTCCGAAGCAGCGTGTGAGGCTCCTAGTCCTAGGGCACTAGCCGTGCCAAGGCCGCAGGGCTGAGGGGGGAGGGGCGGGCCCAGGGGGCGGGCAGGCACCGCCAAAGCATGCAGGGTCTGGAGAAGACAACTGGGCTCCTTCCAGTGTGCTTCACCCAGCTCCCGGGACCCCAGGTCTCCCAGGAGCCTGGAAGCATGAGGCACAGAGCAAATATGGCAACAGAGGGGTCAGGTGGCCTGGCCCCGAGCCCTTCGGAGGACCCCCGTCAGCATGCAGCAGGTGGGAGGCCAGAAGGGCGGGTGGGGGAGGCGGAGGAGAGGCGGGTCAGGGACAGAGACCATCATGGTGGAGCCCCCAGCGGCTGAGTACTGAATCCGAATGCCCCCTCTGTGCCCTGCTTGGTGCTCAGGATGGGGGAGACCTCCAGACCAGTCACGGGAGCGCTTGGAAAGCAGGTCCTATGGTGAGGCCCCACCTCTCAGCCAGAGAGCCTGTTCCACTCCCAGCAGGCTTTCCAACCTGAACACGTGCTTGGACCCTGGCAACTTTGGGTGTCAGGAGATCCTGTGAGGGCCAGGCCCAGGGGTCAGTGGCACCTGGCAGCTGCAGGTGGCCCCAGGAGCCCCATGACCTCT